>JALGBA010003050.1:0-89150 GCA_023970755.1 Azemiops feae | reverse complement strand
AAGCAGGAAATAAGGTAGAATTAGGCTAGCTGTTTCAACTAATCAAAATACTGTTTTCTTAATGTTTAGATTTACTTACCATTTGATGTTTTGCAGAACCTGCAATAACAAGGCTTTATAAGTTTGTTCTCTTCAATGAAGCCATATAGCTCAGGTCCTTTTCTTATTCTACGCCCACGCTTGGGAGGTTTGGGGGTCAAATTTACATCAAACAAATCTCCATCAGTATTTGCCATCTTCAAAAGACTGCTGGAATTAAATCGCTAGCTGTTCAGGTCTGCCCGCACAAACTACCCTGCCCCTTGCAATGACATGTCCTTGAGCATTGCGCATGCCCAGAATCACGGGGGGGAGGGCGGTATGACATGCTTGGGCATGTCCCAAACAAGGCCTAACTCCCCTTTTTTTACTAGCAGACACAAACACGAATCGCTGTCCTGACATGCCTGAACAAGGTTTAAACCTCTACTTGCCGCCTGGCTGCTTGCCTCTTGTGAGCATTTTAATTCCTGTTAATATTCCTTGTCTTTTGCTGTGGGGGGGGCAGAATAAATTTTATTAAGGCCGTGCTTCAAACGGTTATGTGTACATGGGGCTTTGAGGGTGCAATTGGCAAAATATGTGTCTTTAGATTTTTACAAAAGTAAAAACCAGCTATGGGTTTTAAAAGGGCTGTGGTTTGTTTGTTTTTCCCCTGCATTCCAGGAAATGATTTTAAAACCGCCTAGAAATAAATACCTTTTAGAAAAAAGGGGGTTTAAATGCAGGCCCTGGCTACCTTTTAGGGGGCTCCTTTTTCCCCAGCTTTTGAGGCACTGATTTTTAAAACTCCACAAAAAATTAAAAGCATCATTAGGGTAGAATGATTAGAAATAAAAAGAATGTTTTATTTCACAGATTCCCAAAGCAGGGCTTGTTTCCCAAAAACACAGGCCTCTGTTAATTATTCACTTTACTTAGCTTTTTTTGTTTTTGAATGACCATAGAATTAATCTAGGGTTAAGCTAATCATGTCCCCAGAGGCTTGACTGCCGCATCTTTCTTGATGGGGGTTAGGTTCAACACGCCTTATCTGAAAATAGGGCTGTTAGGGTTACTCAAGCTTATCTTGATGGGCTTAGGCCAACACGTCATATCCGACTAGGGTTATGACCTTGTGAGCCCTGCACCACGTGGGGGTGGATTATGCACATCACATCCGGGGAGGGGGTTATGCACGTCATATCCGGAGGGTGGGGGCTGAGCACGTCACTTCCGCTTAGGGCCATGACCTGCTGACGTAATCAACACGTGGGTTTGTTTACTTTGATGACGTCACTGATCAAAAGTGCTGATAATTTTCATTAAAAAAGGTATACACTACTACTACTGTGGTAACAAAAGAGGCCCTGGATCATTTTAAAGACCTGCAGATCTTCATGTTCTAATTACATCACAGTGTAGTGGGGCAATCACTAACATATCTCAAGACTCTGATGTAAAAAAAGGTATACACTACTACTACTTACCACATTGGAAACTGGGGCAAAATGTATATAGCATGCTACAAACTCAGCAAAAGAGTGACCCTGTTCACACAACTCAGTGAAGTACAAACTTACTACAATTTATTCTTTTTATTTATTAAATATATATGCTGCCCTTCCTGCTATCCAACATTTACTCTCACATTGAGCAAGTCCAGTGTCAACCGTCCCGTTGGCATGTACAGCAAAAGAAACTCCTGGGACATTTTTAGTTACCAAGAGTAAAACTTTACTGACAGATCCATATAGGCACAGAAGAAGCAAAGCCACTTCTAAAGATCTGGCACAAAACGCAGCATAGTAAAAAACCCTTTTCCATCTCCGGGCCGCCCATTGTCCACTGTCCACCAATCCAGGTTAAACATTTTGTTTTGGGAAAACAGTCTGCGCCTTTCAAAAGTCCTCCGCGTATGACCTTGAAGTTTCAGATTTTCTCAGGCTGCAAATGGCTCACGTAAATTCCTTTTCTCCTTCCCAGCTCCCCACACATTCCAATCATCATTGGAAACAATATATTCAGAAAACGACTGGCTCATCTTATCAAAAGGGCTTTAAACTAAAATTAAGGGGGGGGGCAATCTTCACGACCTATAGAAACTAATTCCAAGCAAAAACCACTAGATAACCAATCACATAAGGAGGAAGGGAGTAAAGAGAAAAAAAAGAAAAACATAATGAAATAGAGAGTGATGGAAAGGATGTAAATCCCAGTTACAAAGTAGGAGATACAAGAAACATACCCAAGACCAATAAAAGACTCAAATGCCTATACACTAATGCTCAAAGTTTAGGGAACAAACAGGGTGAACTTGAAGTATTATATTAGTACATGAAGGCAGATATGATATTGTTGCCATTACTGAAACTTGGTGGGATGAAAATCATGACTGGAATGTACTGATGGAAGGATGCAAACTATTCAAAAGAAACAGACCTAACAAAAAAGGAGGTGGAGTTGCATTATATATAAAAGATCACTACAGCTCTACAGAAATACACAAAACCAAGGATGAAAACCACCTAGAATCCATATGGGTCAATATAAAAGGAAAAAAATGACATTGCTATAGGAGTATACTACAGGCCACCGAAGCAGAAGAAATAGATGAACTCTTTGCTAATCAATTAACAAATGTATGTAGGAAACATACCACAGTAGTAAGGGGAGACTTTAACTACCCTGATATCAACTGGGAGACAAACTTTGCAGCAAGTGGGAGATCGAACAGATTCCTAACCAACTTAGCTGACAATGTTGTCATTCAAAAGGTAGAGGAGGGAACTAGAGGAAAAGCTATACTGGACCTAATTCTTACTAATAGAGAAGAAATGATAGAGGGAGTTGAAGTTGCCGGAACCTTGGGCGAGAGTGACCATGTCATATTGGAATTCAATATAATGCAAACACAACCAATAGAACATAATCTAACCAGCGTCTTAAACTTTAAAAGAGCTGATTTTAACAAACTCAGAGAGAGCCTAGGAAAGATTCGATGGATGAAAATCCTAAAGGGGAAAACAACTCAAGCAGCATGGGAAACCGAAAAATACAATCATAAAAGCCCAATCAAGCCCAATACCACTGAAAAAGAAAATTAAGAAATCCAAGAAGAAACCAGCATGGTTGCACAAAGATCTCCCTGATAAACTGAAATACAAAAAGACAAGTGCAAAAACTGGAAAGAGGGACACATAACTAAGGCAGAATATCAGCAGATAGCCAGAATCTGCAAAGATGAAGTCAGGAAAGCAAAGGCTCAGAATGAACAAAGACTTGCAACAAAAGTCAAAGATAATAAAAAAAGTTTCAACATATAAATAACCAGAAAAAAGTCAAGGAAATAGTCCACTTAAGAGAGAAGCTGGCAAGGAAGTAACAGGCAGTAGAGAAAGCAGAGCTGCTTAACTCATTCTTTGCATCAGTCACACAGAAAGAAACTATAGCCCAACCTACCAAAAACATAACTGTAAAAGAAAGACTAGAAATAAAAATTAAAATAAGCAAGAAAATGGTAAGAGAACACCTGTCTGACCTTGATGAATATAAAATCACCAGGACCTGATGGATTACATCCCAGAGTTCTGAAGCAGCTGGCAGATGTGTATCTTAGAAACATTGTACCATATGTTTAAAAAAATCCTGGAGCACCGGTGAACTACCAGAAGATTGGAAAAGACTTGATGTGGTTCCCATCTTCAAAAAAGGAAAAAAAACAGACCCAGGAAACTACAGACCAATCAGCATAACATCAATACCTGGGAAGATACTGGAAAAAATAATAAAAAACTGTGAACATCTAGAAACAAAGTTATAACTAGTAGCATCTGTTTTTGTTAAAGACAGATCGTGCCAAACCAATCTTATTTCGTTCTTTGACATTGTGACTAAATTAGTAGACCAGCGAAATGTTGTGAACATAGTATACTTAGACTTTAGCAAGGCATTCGACAAAGTAGACCACAAGCTACTTCTTGGTAAACTAGAAAAATATGGGATAGACAGCATCACCACCAGATGGATTTGTAACTGGGTGACAAACCATACTCAACGAGTAGTCCTTAATGGTACTACATCTACATGGAGGGAAGTAAGCAGTGGGGTAGCACAAGGTTCTGTCTTAGGCCCAGTACTCTTCAATATCAGAGGAGAAAAGTAGCTGAGCTCCTGGTTGGACCTCCATTGCATTTGAACTGCCTAGAGGTTGCTGGGAAGAGCTGCAAGCTGTGAGTTAAGGGGGAGTGCAGAGGAGAAAAGTAGCTGAGCTCCTGGTTGGACCTCCATTGCATTTGAACTGCCTAGAGCACGGGTCGGCAACCCGCGGCTCCGGAGCCACATGCGGCTCTTTCAGCCATCTCCTGTGGCTCCCTGTCCTCCTCCGCCATGTGCAGTCCCCCCCCCAAAAAAAGTGGGACTAAAAAAGTTCAACCAATTCAAACTTCTCACGAAAAAAAAAACTCGTGAAGTTTGAATTGATTGGTTGAACTTCTTTGGTTTGTGGGACTGCCCACAAACCTCTTTCCTTCTTCGGACTGCACGTGGCGGCAGCGGAGGAAGAGCCGAGAGGACTGCTGGAAAGGTGTCCCTTCGCCGTCCTCCGGAGGCAGAACCTGGGTAAGGAGGCGTGGGTGGGGGCAGCCAGTCTCGGGGTGCCCCGGGCCCGCCTCTTCCCTGCCCGGCGGGTCTCCCCTCGCCCTGCTCCGCTGCTGCCTCTGCTAGCCCAGGGGGGTCTCTGCTAGCCCGGGGGGGTCACCTGCTGCGTGGCGCCTCTTGGCCGTCCTCCCGCTGCCGCCGCCGCCGCTGCTGCCGGTCGCGCTGGGCGAGGCCGGAGAGCCGGCGGCGACTGGGCAGCCGCACCCCTTCGCCGTCCTCCCGCTGCCACCGCTGGTCCATGGTGCCCCGGGCGCCTTTCAGCGCCTTCTGCTGCCTCCTGCCCCCTCCTCCTCCCCACCCCTTCGGCGCCGTCTGCCTTTCGTTCTCTCTCTCTCTCCTGACCTGGAGAGAGAGAGAGAGGGAGGGAGGGAGGGAGGGAGGGAGAGAAAAGAGAGAGAGAGGAAAGAAAGAGAGAGGGAGAGGAAAGAGAGAAAGAGAGGGAGAGGAAAGAGAGAAAGAGAGAGAGAGGGAGAGGAAAGAGAGAGAGAAAGAGAGGGAGAGAGAGAGGAAAGAGAGAGGGAGAGGAAAGAGAGAGAGGGAGAGGAAAGAGAGAGAGAGAAAGAGAGAGGAAAGAGAAGAGAGGGAGAGGGAGAGGAAAGAGAGAGAGAGGAAAGAGAGAGAGAGGAAAGAGAGAAAGAGGGAGAGGAAAGAGAGAGAGAGAGAAAGAGAGAGAGGAAAGAGAAAGATAAAGAGAGAGAGAGGAAAGAGAGAGAGAGAGAGGAAAGAGAAAGAGAGAGAGAGGAAAGAGAGAGAGAGAGAGAAAGAAAGAGAGAGGGAGAGGAAAGAGAGAGAGAGAAAGAGAGAGAGGAAAGAGAAAGAGAGAGAGAGAAAGAGAGAGAAAGAGAGAGAGAAAAGACTCAAATGTCTATACACCAACGCACAGAGTATGAGCAATAAACAGGGTGAACTAGAAATTCAGTTAAATGAGGGCAAATATGATATTGCTGCCACTACAGAAACTTGGTGGGATGAAACCCACAAATGGAACACACAGCTAGAGGGATTTAAATTATTTAAAAGAAACAGACCAAATAAAAGAGGAGGTGGAGTTGCTCTCTATATAAGAAATAACTACATCTCTACAGAAATAGAGCAGAACAATGATGAAAACTGTCTTGAATGCATTTGGGTCAATATAAAAGGGGGGAAAATGACATTGCCATAGGTGTATACTATAGGCCACCCAACCAAACAGAGGAAATAGATGAACTTTTTGCTAGTCAGCTAACTAAGGTATGTAGGAAGCACATCACAATAGTAATGGGGGACTTTAACTGCCCTGACATCAACTGGGAGACAAACTCTGCACCAAGTGGAAGATCAAACAGATTCCTGACAAACCTAGGAGACAACTTTGTCTCCCAAAAAGTAGAGAAGGGAACTAGGGGATTAGCCATATTGGATCCAATTCTCA
The DNA here is from genome assembly GCA_023970755.1 of Azemiops feae. Lineage (NCBI taxonomy): Eukaryota > Metazoa > Chordata > Lepidosauria > Squamata > Viperidae > Azemiops > Azemiops feae. The sequence continues at coordinate 83,059 of JALGBA010003050.1, read as the reverse complement.
CTAACAGAGATGAAATGATAGAAGGTGTTGAAGCCACAGGAACCTTGGGGGGAGTGATCATGCAATATTGGAATTCAACATTATGCAAGCACAAGCAATAGAACACAGTCAAACTAGAGTCTTGGGAAGGATTCCATGGATGAGAATCCTCAAGGGGAAAACAACTCAAGAAGCTTGGGAAATTTTGAAAAGTGAGATTATAAAAGCCCAGTCTAGTGCAATACCAATGAAGAAGAAAAATAACAGCTCTCAAAAGAAACCAGCATGGCTGCATAAAGAACTCTCTGATAAATTGAAAGACAAAAAGGACAAGTATAACAAGTGGAAAGAGGGGCACATAACTAAGGCAGAATATCAGCAAATAGCCCGAGCCTGCAAAGATGAAGTCAGGAAAGCTAAGGCTCAAAATGAACTAAGGCTTGCGACAAAAGTCAAAAATAACAAAAAAAGCTTCTTTCAACATGTAAAGAACAAGAAAAAAGTTAAGGAAATGATTGGTCCATTAGTGGGAGAAAGTGGCAAGAAGGTGACAAGCAACAGGGAGAAAGCATAACTATTTAACTCGTTTTTTGCATCCGTCTTTACACAAAGGGAAAAAACAGTGCGACCTATCAAAAACAGTACCGTAAAACAGGGCTTTTCAACCTTTTCACTGATTGTACCACTTTTAGGATATGGCAATATTCGAGTACCACCTAGCAAGGTGTCAAAAACTTGATGACCAAAAAAAAAAACCTGTTCAAAGTTGCAATTGCACTGAAATGACTTATGACCATTTTTCACACTTATGACCATTGCAGCATGCCCAGAGTCATGTGATTTATATTTGGATGCTTGGCAACTGATTCATATTTATGATGGTCACAGTGTCCCAGGGTATGTGATCCCCTTTTGCAACCTTTTGACAAGCAAATTCAATGGCAGGGCTGCTGGTGGCCAAGTGCTAAGGCGGGACTTCCCTCCCTCCCTCCTTCCCTGCCTCCCTCTTTCTCATGCCCACCTCCTTCTGAAGGAAGAATTTGAAACCCCCCCCATATTTTCTCTCTTCCATATATTCATCAAACAAGAAAAAGCCTCCAGAGACAGAAAAGACAAACTGCTGAGTGAACTAGCTTAAAAAGGCACATTCCCCTTTAAGAATTAGCTACTGGCTAGAAAGGAAAGTTAAGGAGCGCCGGCACTTAAGGAAGAAAACAAAATGTAGTAAGTATTGGCTGCCAGCTAAGGCAGCCTCCCCAAATGGCTCCATTCATAAGTAAAGGAATGCTATAGGCAAAATCCATTCAGGAGAAAAATACTTCAAAATCCCTTGCAGCAAAACTTACAGCTAACAACAGCAGAGCAATAGAAGCTAACACGAGACATCAGCCAAATAGAAATTGCCAAACACTCCTTAAGAACACAAAGCCCACATTGCACAAATCCCAGAACTTCAAAGTCACAAAAGCACATAAGAATCCTTCCACTCTCCATCTCCCTCCCTCCCTCCCTCATGCCTCACCTCCAGCCATTGCTGCCTTTTTTCATTCCTCTTGGAGGGCAACCCCTCCCCCCACTGCATTTCTTGCCTGTTTGCTGCTGCCAACACAGGTGGCTGCCACAGCAGTTGTAGATTGGCTCATGGCCGGCCTGCCTGATCTCCTCTCCTCTCCTCCCACCCTCCTCCTCCTCCTTTGGTGCAGCTAGAGCTGACTCCGCCTCCTCCCAAGGCTGCTTCTTTTTCTCTCTCTCCCTCTGCCGCCCAAACTGCCTCCTTTTATAGCCTCTCCTGTTTCCGCCCCCTCCTCCTCCTTTCTCATGGGGGAGGGTGAGCCAGAAGTGAGCCTGGGGCCTTTGCGTCGTCCCAGCCACTCTGCAGCTCCAGAGGACTCTCTCACAGTAAGTCCTTACCTGCGCTGGCTCTTTCCCTCCCCCACTACACTTGGCTAGGCAGGGCTGCGTACCACCTGCCACTCGTTAATGTACCACAAGTGGTACGCGTACCACCGGTTGAAAAGCCCTGCCATAAAAAACAGATTAGAAACACAAGTTAAGATAGGCAAGAAAGAGGTAAGTGAGCACCTGTCCAGCCTAGACGAGTTCAAATCACCAGGACCAGATGGATTACACCCCAAGGTTCTGAAGGAACTGGCAGATGTGATCTCAGAACCACTGAACTATATCTTTCAAAGATCCTGGAGCATTGGGGAACTACAAGAGGACTGGAAAAGAGCTGATGTAGTTCCCATCTTCAAAAAAGGAAAAAAAATGGATCCAGGAAACTACAGACCTATCAGCCTGCCCTCAATACCTGGGAAGATTCTGGAAAAGATAATCAAACAACGAATCAGCGAACACCTAGAGGCAAACAAAGTCATTACCAAAAGCCAACAGAGGAATGCTGTGGATATTATTTACTTGGACTTCAGTAAGGCATTTGATAAAGTAGACCACAACCTACTACTTGATAAGATAGAAAAATGTGGGTTAGACAGCATCACCACCTGATGGATTCATAGCTGGCTGACCAGCCGTACTCAGCGTGTGGTCCTCAATGGAACTGTATCTACAAGGAGGGAAGTGTGTAGTAGGGTGACCCAGGGCTCTGTTCTGGGCCCAGTGCTCTTCAACATCTTCATCAATGATTTGGATGAGGGGATAGATGGGGAACTCATCAAATTTGCAGACGACACCAAGCTGGCAGGAATAGCCAACACTCCAGAAGATAGGCGTAAGATACAGAAGGATCTTGACAGACTTGAACATTGGGCGCTATCTAACAAAATGAGATTCAATGGTGAAAAAAGTAAGGTTCTACATTTAGGCAAGAAAAACCAAATGCACAGGTTTAGTATAGTTGGTACCTTGCTCAATAGTAGTAACTGTGAGAGGGATCTCGGAGTCCTAGTGGACAATCACTTAAATATGAGCCAGCAGTGTGCTGCAGCTGCCAAAAAACCCAACACAGTGCTAGGCTGCATTAACAGAGGGATAGAATGAAGATCACGTGAAGTGTTAATACCACTTTACAATGCCTTGGTAAGGCCACACTTGGAATACTGCATCCAGTTTTGGTCACCACGATGTAAAAAAGATGTTGAGACCCTAGAAAGAGTACAGAGAAGAGCAAGAAAGATGATTAGGGGCAGTGGTGGGATTCAAATATGTGAACAACCAGTTCTCTGTGTGGATGCCGCTTCCGGAAGTCCATTCTGGGCCTGGGAAACAAAATATTAACTACTGGTTCTGCCGAACTGGTGCGAACTGGCTGAATCCCACCACTGATTAGGGGACTGGAGGCTAAAACATAAGGAATGGTTGCTGGAATTGGGTATGTCTAGTTTAATGAAGAGAAGGACGAGGGGTGACATGATAGCAGTGTTCCAATATCTCAGGGGTTGCCACAAAGAAGAGGGAGTCAAGCTATTCTCCAAAGCACCTGAAGGCAAGACAAGAAGCAATGGATGGAAACTAACCAATGAGAGAAGCTACCTAGAACTAAGGAGAAATTTCCTGACAGTTAGAACAATTAATCAGTGGAACAACCTGCCTCCAGAAGCTGTGAATGCTCCAACACTGGAAGTTTTAAAGAAGAGACTGGACAGCCATTTGTCTGAAATGGTATAGGGTTTCCTGCCTGGGGTTGGACTAGATGACCTCCAAGGTGCCTTCCAAAATGACTTAGATGAGGGAATAGAAGGGGAACTCATCAAATTTGCAGATGACACCAAACTGACAGGCTTAGCCAACACCCCAGAAGACAAACTCAGGATTCAAAAAGATCTTGACAGACTTGAACAATGGGTCCTATCCAACAACATTAAATTTAATGTGGAGAAAAGCAAGGTTTTACACCTAGGCATGAACATACATGGTATTATGGGATGCAAATATGTAAGATATGTAACTTCATGGAACTGATTTTCTATGCAAAAGGGAGGATGTTTTTGTCCTATCCAATCAACTTTTCTTTTGTATTTTCCTTTGATGTATTAAATATAAAAGAGAATGCAAGTTGATACCTGGGGTTCCCTCTTTGAAGAGAGGATCCTGTTTTATTGGAACATTCTGAATAAATCGTAATTAAATGATCTTCCTGTCCTGGTTTGCTTAAATTGGGATCTGTATGTGCCAGGGCATGAGCCTAGGGCCAGATTTGGCTATCAAGTGAGATAGATAAATGCATGCCCAACATGCTATTTCCTTTTACAATAAGCAATATTACAGTAGGCAGAACATTAAAAAAGGAGTAAAAATAGTAAACCAAAGAAATTATAAATATCAACACAGCTGAAGTCTTGTTTAGCCTTCTTTACCCACTTCCCAAACAATGTTTTGATTTCCATGAAAATTACTCTGCAATTTCTCTGCTTCCTTGAGACATATGCACTTTGGCCTCTCTTCAACTACATTCTTTGCAGCAAACTTTTTTCTACAGTATATACACTTTATAACAGGTGTGTCCAACCCACGGCCCATGGGCCACATGAGGCCCTGGAAAGCTAGTAATGCAGCCCCAGAAGATAACAGATAACAGAATAACAGAGTTGGAAGAGACCGTAGAGGTCTTCTAGTCCAACCCCCTGCTCAAGCAGGAGACCCTATACCATTTCAGTTTAGTCTCCTTTTAAAAGCCTCCAGTGATGGAGCACCCACAACTTCTGGAGGCAAGCCATTCCACTGGTTTATTGTTCTCACTGTCAGGAAATTTCTCCTTAGTTCTAGGTTGCTTCTCTCCTTGATCAGTTTCCATCCATTGCTTCTTGTTCTGCCTTCTGGTGCTTTGGAAAATAGGTTGACCCACTCTTCTTTGTGGCAGCCCCTCAAATATTGGAACGCAGCTATCATGTCACCGCTAGTCCTTTTTTTCACTAGACGAGACATACCCAATTCCTGAAACCGTTCTTCATATGTTTTAGCCTCCAGCTCCCTAATCATCTTTGTTGCTTTTCTCTGTACTGTTTCCAGAGTCTCAACATCTTTTTTATATTGTGGTAACCAAAACTGGATGCAGTATTCCAAGTGTGGTCTTACCAAGGCCTTATAAAGTGGTACTAACACTTCACATGATCTTGATTCTATCCCTCTGTTAATGTAGCGTAGGATTGCATTGGCTTTTTTGGCTGCTGCCACACACTGCTGGCTCATATTTAAGTGATTGTCCACTAGGACCCCAAGATCCCTCTTGCAGTTAGTGCTATTGAGCCAAGTTTCACCTAATCTGTACCTGTACATTTGGTTTTTCTTGCCTAAGTGTAAAACCTTACTTTTCTCACCATTGAATTTCATTTTGTTAGATAGGGCCCAGTGTTCAAGTCTTTTGAGATCCATCTGGATATTGAGCCTATCTTCTGGGGTGTTGGCTATTCCTGGCAGCTTGGTGTTGTCTGCAAATTTGATGAGTTCCCCTTCCATTCCCTCATCTAAATCTTTTATGAAGATATTGAAGAGTACTGGGCCTAAAACAGAACTTTGGGGTACCCTGCTGCTTACTTTCCTCCATGTAGATGTGGTTCCATTAAGGACTACATGTTGATTGTGGTTTGTCATCCAGTTACAAGTCCATGTGGAGGTGATGCTGTCTATCCCACATTTTTCTAGCTTACCAAGAAGTAGGTTGTGGTCTACTTTGTCAAATGCCTTACTGAAGTCCAAGTATGCTATGTCCACAGCATTTTGCTGATCCACTAATTTAGTCACTTTGTCAAAGAATGAGATAAGATTTGTTTAGCATGATCTGTTTTTGACAAACCCATGTTGGCTTCTGGTTATAAATTCTCTTGCTTCTAGGTGTTCGCAGATCTGTTGCTTGATTATCTTTTCCATGATCTTTCCATGTATTGGTGTCAGGCTGATTGGTCTGTAGTTTCCTGGATCAGAGTCCCCCCCCCCTTTTTTTTTTTTTGAAGATGGGAACCACATCAGCTCTTTTCCAGTCCTCTGGTAGTTCCCGGATGCTCCAGGATCTTTGAAAGATATGTTTCAATGGTTCGGAGATCACGTCTGCCAGCTCCTTCAGAACTCTGGGATGTAATCCGTCAGGTCCTGGTGATTTGAACTCCTCTAGAGAGGACAGGTGTTCTCTTACCATTTTCTTGCTTATTTTGATTTGTATTCCTAGTCTGTCTTTTATGGTTCTGTTTTTGGTAGGTTGGGCTATTTTTCCATTTTGTGTGAAGACAGATGCAAATAAAGAATTAAGCAGCTCTGCTTTCTCCCTGCTGCCCGTCACTTCCTTGCCATCTTCTCCCATTAGTAGACCGATTGTTTGACTTTTTCTTTTTTAAATGTTGAAACTTTTTAAAATTATTTTTTACATTTGTTGCACGTCTTAGTTCATTCTGAGCCTTAGCTTTTCTGACTTCATCTTTGCAGATTCAGGCTATATACTATTATACTATATAGTCATTCCATCTCAGCCCTAATAGAATAGAATAGAGCTGGAAGGGACCTTGGAGGTCTTCTAGTCCAGCCTCCTGCTCAAGCAGGAGAACCTACACCGTCTCAGACAGGTGAATGTCCAGTCTCCTTTTAAAAATCTCCAGTGATGGAGTGCCCACGATTTCTGGGGGTAAGCTGTTCCACTGGTTGATTGTCCTCACTGTCAGGAAGTTTCTATTTGTTCCAGATTGCTTCTCTCTTTGAACAGATTCCAACCATTGTTTCTCGTCCTTCCCTCTGGTGCTTTGGTGAACAACCTGGCCCCCTCTGCCTTGTGGCAGCCCCTCAGATACTGGAACACTGCTATCATGTCTCCCCTATTTCTTCTTTTCTTTAGACTAGCCAAACCCAAGTCCCGTAGCCGTTCTTCATATGTTTTAGTCCCCAGGCCTTTGATCATCTTAGTTGCTCTTCTCTGAATTTTTTCCAAACTCTCAACATCTTTTTTGTGATAAGGTGACCAAAATTGGCTGCAGTATTCCAGGTGTGGTCTTACTAGGGTTTTATAAAGCGGTAATAATACTTTGCGTGATCTTGATTCTATGCCTCTGTTTATGCAACCCAGGATTGTATTAGCTTTTTTGGTTGCTGCTGCACACTGCTGGCTCATAGTCAAGTGATCGTCCACTAGGACTCCAAGGTCCCTCTCACAGTTACTGTTTTTAAGCCAGGTCTCGCCCAATCTGTATTTGTGCCTTTGGTTTTTCCTGCCTAAATGTAAGACTTTGCTTTTCTCCACATTGAAACTCATTTTGTTGGATAGGGCCCATTGTTCAAGTTTGTCAAGATCTTTTTGGATCATCAGTGTCATGTTCAGTGACTAGCTGGCTGAAAAACAAAAACATTATTGCATCATACTTTGAGAGCTTTGCTGTGTGAATTAAAGTTAATGCAATACAAAACAAGTGGACTCTGCTAAGGAGTCCCAAATACTAAGAACAGCATCCTCATTTCTTGCTTTCATCCTCATTTTTTCAGCAAACATTCTCTTACAGGGATTTTTTCTTATTTACAGTCTCATTCACTTCATCGTTTTATCAGACATCAATTTCTATATTTTCTGTTAGTGTAGTTCCATGCAATTCTGTGACAATCTGTAACAATTATTTTCACTCTGTTCCAAACAGTTTCTACATTCTCTTATCTCCACTTTCCATTAATTTTGATAATCTACTATATGGGTCCATTTTTCCCCAAGAAACCCTCTTGGCACTTCCAAAAAATGACCTGTTACACACTCAATATCTCTTATCACCCTTGTATCTCAGTCTTTCATCATAAAGAAATCAATAATGCTTTTAGATTTATATCGATTCATTTGTTATGTATACTTTTGCTTAAACCACATACAGGTAGTCCTTGACTTACGACCACAATTGGGACCGGAACTTTTGTTGCTAAGCAAGGAAGTTGTTAAGTGAGTCACACCTGATTTTGCTACCTTTTACCATGGTTGTTAGGTGAATCACCCTTTTTAAGTGAATCACATGGTTGTTAAGTGAATCCGACTTCCCCCATCAACTTTGCTTGCTGAAAGCCAGCTGGGAAGGTCACAAATGGAGATCACGTGACCCCAGGATGCTGCAACTGTTTTAAATACATGCCAGTTGCCAAGCACCCAAATTATATATATATATATATAATTAGTTTTTTTTATAATCACAAGTGCTTAAAATATTGTCAGCATCATATTGTCTGGGTTTCAATGTTTAGTTTACTAATACATATTAAGTTCCTTTCTCTCTGCCTCATTTTTCTAGCCAATGATAAAAAGTATCCCATGTTCTAAAATAAACTGAGTCTTCTTTCTCTTTCATTTTCAATGTCAATCTATCCATTTCTGCACACTCTAAGATTTTTTTAATTAACACTTCCTCCGCTGGTAGATCTTCATTTTTCCAATATTGAGCGAATACAATTCTTGCTGCAGTTAATATATGTAAAATTAAATATATACACTCTTTCTCATAATTACCTACAATTATGCCTAACAAAAATAATTCTGGCTTAAACTCTATATGTTTTTTGTCATTTTCTCTAACCATGTATGTATTCTTAACCAAAATCTTTTAGCTTTAGAACATGTCTGTTGCAGAAAATCACAGGACTCAGACCACGGAATCAAAAGAAGTTGGTTTATTTGCGCAAAGGTTCAGAGCAAAAATCATAACAACCTCTGAACACCTTCTCATGGAATAACAAGTACATATATACTTTTTTAGAAGCAGCAAAACACGGAAATGTAACTTGTTAGCATTGATTGGTTACTCGAATTACAGCCCCCTTACAGCCCCCTGTTGCTATGCTAGAGTAGCGAAATATCTTGTCCCCCTCTCATGGATCGAGGTCACAGGTGTCTTGCCAAAGCATCTAAGTTTCCGGCAGCACATTTGTGGTTAGCTACCAGCGAGAGCGAGACATAGAAACGAGACATATGTGGTTAACTGTAACAGAGCTTCAAGCTTGACACTTTTGTGCGACCGACAGATGAACTTGTGGTTTGACATTTTCCACTTCCTTTTTGCTTCTTCTAACTAATACACGCATTTAAGAGTCATGTCCTGTTTTATGACCTATGTCTTGTTTTATGTCCTGCCTTATGTCCACCAAAGTGCCTGTTTTTTGTTTACATTTCCAACAATTGCTTGATATATTTTCAAACATTTTTGCTAACCTCACAGGTGTTAAATGCCATCTATAAAACATTTTATATAAATTTTCTTTGTACGCTACCGCTTTTGTTATTTTACAATTTCTTTCCCAAAGGCTTTGCCATTTTTCTAGTTCTATATTATATCCAAAATTCTTTGCCCATGTTATCATTGTTTCTTTAACTTGTTCCTCTTCCATCTTTAAACTTAGCATATATTTATAAAGTTTCTTAATCAATTTTTCATCTGATGTCAGTAATATCTTATCAAATTCTGTCTGTTCTTTATAGAACCCAGATATTTTAACATCTTTTTCATATCTCGTTTGGATTTGCAGATATGGCCACCATGATAAGTCAATACCCTGTTCTTCTAGTTCTTGTCTATGTTTTAATTTCCCTTCTTTATTCAAAATGTCTTTATAAGTCACAATTTTGTCATAGTTTATTAAGTTTGGGTGAACAAAGGCTTCCATTGTTGAAAGCCATCCAGGTATTTTCATATAGATTTTCGCTTTTATCTTTTCCCATTCTAGCAAAAGTGTGTTTCTTATGTAGTGATATTGAAAGTATCTGTCATGGTCATGGTTCCGAAAGAAGCTCTTCAAAGAACTTTGAGGCATTGTTTTCCTTAAAGAATCTTTAATAGCAACATAGCTTCGGCACGTACATAGATGAAGCCAAAATCTGAAATCTCCTCCCCCAAACACACAGTATCTAAGCATAATTCACTCCTTCATTCAACAGTCATTAATCACATTCTCCAATTAGTTTGAAGTGTGAACTTTCCCTCCTGTTCCATAACCCGCCATTACTTATCTCCTCTTTGTTGTGGTCCGAAGGAGGAAGCATTCCTTGAAAACGGACACATTATTTTCTCTTTTAGTTACTTTATTTTGCATTCCTTGCCAGGAGTTTTGCTACAATACTTTGGTACATTACAAAGCGGATGCCAGAATCTGGATTTCTCTGGCTTGCGTCTGTCTTATCTTGCTAACTCCTCCCTTACTTTACTGTCATGATTTACATCTTCCAATTAGGCTGGAGGCCAAAGATTCACTTCCCTTCCCAGTCTCCTGCTTTCTTCATGATTCTCCTCCCTTTGCATGTCATCTGATTTAACTCCAAAAATACCAGACAGTTCTGCATATCTTGTCAATGCAATAATATCCTATATTAACAGCGTTGACATCCGCCCCCCCTTACAAAAAGGACAGATCCTGTAATGTAAACAAAAGCATATATTAATGACTAGTCTTCGGTTTGTTGGGGTATTTCGTATGAAACCTTTTGATGAGCCTCTCAGCTTTCACCTCACTGGATTTCACCCAAGTGGCTTCAGACATCGGGTATCCCTTCCATTGTACTAGGTACTACAATTTCCCTTTAAAAATTCTAGAATCAAGAATATGTTTCACTTCATAATGGGTCTGTCTCACAACTACGAGGGGCCCAGGTGCTTTCTTCGGGGGAGGTCTTAAAGTGAAGCCCCGATAAGGTTTTAACAAGCTACTGTGGAAGACAGGGTGAATTTTACCCAAAAGTCTAGGGAGTTTCAGTTTTACAGTGACTGGATTGATGACCTTTACGATAGGAAAAGGCCCTAAGAATTTCGGTCCTAACTTCTTGCTGGGTAATTTGAGGCGTAAATATTTGGTTGACAAATAAACCTTTTCCCCAACTTGGAACGTTCTTTGGGGAGCCCTCTTTTTGTCAGCTTGTTTTTTATAGGTTTCAAAAGTCTTTTTTAAAGCAGTTTTTGTGTTTCTCCAAACTTCCTCCCATCCCCTCACCCATTGGTCAAGTGTCTGGGAAGCGGTTGGCACTTGGGGATATTCAGGAATTGGACTGAACTCTTTGCCTGTGGCTACTCTGAAAGGTGTGTAGCCGGTGCTGCTGTGCACAGAATTGTTATACGCCACCTCTGCGAAGGGGAGGAGGTCAGTCCAGTTCGTCTGTTGATAAGACACGTAGCATCTGAGATATTGCTCCACCATTTTGTTAGCAGCTTCTGCAGCTCCGTTGGTGGCCGGATGAAAACCAGATGACAAGCCTTGAGATGATCCAATTAATTTAAGAAAACTCCTCCAGAACTTTGCTGTGAACTGCACCCCCCTGTGTGAGATTATTCGCTTAGGGGCGCCGTGCAGTCGGTAGATATGTTTCAGGAACAATTTAGTCAGTCGTTGAGCGGATGGGAGTCCTTTGCAGGTGATGAAATGAGCCTGCTTCGAAAACAGGTCTATTACAGTCCAGATGACAGTATTTCCTCTACTCTCAGGTAGGTCTACGATAAAGTCCATAGCTATTTCTTCCCAGGGTTGGAAAGGGTCTGCCACCAGCTGCAGTAATCCAGGGTTTTTCCCCGGTATTCTTTTCATTGTAGCACATACGGTACAACTCTTCACATAGTTTTCCACATCTGGTTTCAGTCCCGGCCACCAAAATTGCCGGCGGGTGAGATGTAGTGTTTTTAGATATCCAAAGTGTCCAGCCTGCTTTACATCATGGCTGTGTTTGAGTGCATTGAGATGGAGGGATTCGGGCAAATACAGTTTCCCCCCTTTGTAAGCCAAACCATCCCGGCACGTCAAGGAGGTTTGGTTATCTTTAAACCATTGATCGGTGAGGAGCTCTCGTTTTATTTTCATTGCTCCAGGGTCATCCGGATTTGGGACCCTGTGAGGCGTGATTTGTGCAACAGGTTGTGGATTGGAGATAATCACCTCGTTGACTTCTTCACGTTCGCTTTTGTATTGGGGCAATCTCGATAGCGCATCAGCTAGGAACTCCCCCCCCCCCCGGTATGTACTTTAGAGTAAAGTTGAAGCAGTTAAAGTACTGTGCCCACCGTACTTTCTTTGGGGACAATTTGCGGGGAGTTTTCAGTGCCTCTAGGTTTTTGTGATCTGTCCATACTTCAAATGGCACCTTGCTCCCCTCCAGGTAGTGTTGCCAGTTTAACAGCCCCCATCTAATTGCGAAGGCCTCCTTCTCACATATTGCCCATCTCCGTTCGCTTTCTGTAAATTTTTTGGAGGTGTAGGCGCAGGGTTGCATGACTCCCTTCTTGTTCTTTTGAAGCAATACAGCTCCAACTGCCACATCACTGGCGTCGGCTTGAATTACAAAGGGCTCCCCCAGACGGGTGCTTTAGGACCAGTTCGGCAGCAAATAGTCTTTTTAAATTCTCAAAAGCTGTTTGACAGCTCATAGTCCATGCTAGTGGTTGGCCCGGTCGTGGCTTCCCTCCTTTTTCCCCTGTTTTGAGTAAATCTGTAAGGGGTAGGGCAATTTTGGCAAAAGAGGGGATGAATTGACAGTAGAAGTTAGCAAAACCTAGAAAGCTCTGGAGTTGTTTGCGGGTTTTGGGGGGCTGCCATTCGATTATAGTTTTCACCTTGGCTGGATCCATCTCAATGCCTTCGTTGGAGATTCTGTAGCCGAGGTAATCTAATCGGGTCTGGTGAAATTCACATTTTGACAATTTGGCATAAAGCGTGGCATTCAATAGTTTCTTTAACACTTCTCTCACCAGCTTTATGTGATCAGTCATATTCGTGCTGTATATCAGAATATCGTCAAGGTACACCAGAACCCCTTTGTACAAGTGTTCATGTAGGACCTCATTAATCAACTGCATGAATATGGCTGTGGCCCCCTGTAGTCCGAATGGCATGACTTTAAATTGATAGCTCCCCATGGGTCAGTTGAAGGCAGTTTTCCACTCATCTCCTTCTTTTATTCTCACTCGGTAGTACGCCTCTCTCAGGTCTAATTTAGTGAAGACACTCCCCTTAGCCAGATGAGTTAATAAGTCCTTTAGGAGGGGGAGGGGGTATCTGTTTTCCACACTCACAGCGTTGAGGCCCTTATAGTCTACGCAGAGACGAAGAGACCCATCTTTTTTTTCTTTAAATAACACGGGGGCTCCCACAGTAGATTTGGCCCGTTCAATGAACCCCCTCGCTAAGTTTTTATTCACGTATTGCTGCATCTCTTCCATCTCGAGGGGGGACATTCTCGGGCGTGGAAGTTTGGCTCCTGGCACCAGTTCGATAGAACAGTCATTGGGTCTGTGAGGGGGTAGGACATCGCATTCATTTTCACTAAATGCCTCTGCTAAGTCCCGGTATTCGTTGGGGATGAGTGATTCATCTGGTGACGGTGAGGCAGCTATGAGTGCTCGCTCATTAGGTGGCCTAAAGTGTCCCGCAACGTCAGTTGAATCAGTGGGAGGCTCAGGCCCTATAGGTAGTCTCACAGTTCTCATTCCTTTCTCCCACCAGATAAGTGGCTTCCATTTGTCCAACCAGGCTAAGCCTAGAATCACAGTCTCAGTCATTTTTGGGGCCACCAGGAACTGAATAAATTCCCAGTGTGCCCCTATTTCTAGGCGTAAGGGCTCAGTTAATTGTGTGACTAAAGTCCCTCCCATCGGGGAGCCATCAGCTTGCTCGAACCTCACAGGGTTGGAAAGTTGTTTTGCCCGTATGCCCATTTTCATGGCAAAGGGGAGGCTAATAATGCATCGGGTGCATCCAGAATCAATTAGTACATTTAAGTCTATTTGTGCCCCCGACTTAGGGATTGTAAGCTTGGCGGCCAGTGAAAAAGATGGGATTTGTCGACTCACCATCAGGTCGTTCTCCCCTTCGGCGTTGCCGTCAAAGGAGGGTAGAGCAGGGGCGGGTCCACCTGGAGCCCCGGCGTTCTCTTGTGTGGGAGGTGTAATCTGGGTAACAGGTGCTTGCGTGGCCCGGTTGGATTTTTCTCTCATTAGCCGCTGGGCAGGTCTCCTTCTCGCTGCTGGTTCCGGACTGCTCTGCAGTTGGGGGTAGGGGACCAGACAGTTTGCTGCTCGATGTCCCTACTTTCCGCACCGGAAAGACTTTATTGACGCGCTTGCAGGTGGCCCGGTTCTTTCAGTCATCGTGGTAGCCGGAGGGTCTCATGGGGGTGAATGTTGTTCGGATTGCTCTGGTTGCTGCTCAAATTCAGGTGGGAAAGGCTTTTTATAGCGGGCGAGCTGAACATCTAGCTTCACCGTTGTCTGGTACCACTCGTGCAGTTGGTCAGGTACTGCTTGAATAATGCAGGCCTGGGAGAGGTGATCATCTAATGCCTCAATGAAGTGATGGATTAGGGACTGCTCTGGCCACCCCTCTATCCGACCTGCTATCTTGCGAAACTCTTGCACGTACTCCAGGGCAGGCCTGCCTGCTTGTTTTATTTTGTGGATTTGTTCTCTTGCTTTTAAGTCAAGGGATGGGTCCTCAAATCTTTCTTTCAGACCCAGGAGGAAGAGTTGGGGGTCTTCCAATTCTGGGGCTTGCTCATTATATAAATTGTTCAGCCATTCGGATGCTTCTCCCTCTAGGCCGGACGCAATCACATCGACCATAGCCCCTGGGTCTGGGTAGGGATAAGCCCAGCGATTCAAGTGCGAGCGTACTTGGTTAAGGAAAAAAATCAGTTTCTCTGGGTCCCCATCGAAGGTTGCTCTGAATGGAGTAATTATATGTTGTTGGGGCCCCCACTGTGGCTGTTGCTGCTGCTGGCCCCATCCTGGTTGCTGGTTTAAGCCCAGGGGTTGCACGTTCAGGGGCTGGGGCCAATCTCCTTGTTGTGGCCGTCTTCCCTCTAGCTGCTGATCTCCTGGGCCCTGCACCACCCCAATCTGTTGCAAGGTCCCTATCAGCTGTGGTGAGCTCAAAAGTCGTCTGCTCCCTGCCTGCTTCGAATGCCATACTCCCCATTGTTGCAGAGGCCTCAGACATGGATTCCCTCTCTCTTCAGGGCTGGGGTCCCTGATAGAGGAAGACAGGGTCTGAAAGGCTGTCTGATACGAACTGGAGGGGCTGTAGGCTTCTTTTTTCAGGGGTGGGTCTCTGCCTCTCTCCCCTGGGGTTTGAGATATTTCCAGTAACTCTCCCAGGCCTTGAGTGGCAGTTTGTCCATTGTTTGTCCACCGATTTTCATTCGTCTGCCCAAATTCATCTTCCCACAGCATGCTGTCTGTTACCTCCCCCTCTGGGATATTAGCAGCTGCCGGGCTGTATTTAGCAAACTCCTGTTTCATGATTGCCCTCCCCCTGAATTCTTCTTATTCTCACTCCAGCCTCGGAGAAAGAGGTGGGGGTAATGCACCTCCAATTGTTTGAAAAGTTTTCAGATTCTGGCATGATGTTGTGGTCCGAAGGAGGAAGCATTCCTTGAAAACGGACACATTATTTTCTCTTTTAGTTACTTTATTTTGCATTCCTTGCCAGGAGTTTTGCTACAATACTTCGGTACATTACAAAGCGGATGCCAGAATCTGGATTTCTCTGGCTTGTGTCTGTCTTATCTTGCTAACTCCTCCCTTACTTTACTGTCATGATTTACGTCTTCCAGTTAGGCTGGAGGCCAAAGATTCACTTCCCTTCCCAGTCTCCCGCTTTCTTCATGAAAGTTAAAGTACTGTGCCCACCGTACTTGCTTTGGGGACAATTTGCGGGGAGTTTTCAGTGCCTCTAGGTTTTTGTGATCCGTCCATACTTCAAAAGGCACCTTGCTCCCTTCTAGATAGTGTCTCCAGTTTAATAGCCCCCACCTAATCACGAAGGCCTCTTTCTCCCAGATTGCCCATCTCCACTCGCTTTCAGTAAATTGTTTAGAGGTGTAGGCGCAGGGTTGCAGGACCCCACTTTTGTTCTTTTGCAGTAATACAGCTACAACTGCCACATCGCTGGCGTCGGCTTGAATTACAAAGGGCTCCCCTGGGCAGGGGTGCTTTAGGACCGGTTCAGCAGCAAATAGTCTCTTTAAATTCTCAAAAGCTGTTTGACAGCCCATCGTCCATGCTAGTGGTTGGCCCGGTCGCGGCTTCCCTCCTCTTTTGCCTGTTTTAAGTAATTCTGTAAGGGGTAGGGCAATCTTGGCAAAAGAGGGGATGAATTGACGATAGAAGTTGGCAAAACCTAAAAAGCTCTGGAGCTGTTTGCGAGTCTTTGGGGGCTGCCATTCGATTATAGTTTTCACCTTGGCTGGATCCATTTCAATGCCCTCGTTGGAAATTCTGTAGCCAAGATAATCTAATCGGGTCTGGTGAAATTCACATTTTGACAATTTGGCATAAAGTTTGGCATTCAATAGTTTCTTTAACACTTCTCTCACCAGCTTTATATGATCACTCATATTCGTGCTGTATATCAGGATATCATCAAGATACACCAGAACCCCTTTGTATAAGTGATTGTGTAGGGTCTCATTAATTAACTGCATGAATACGGCTGGGGCCCCCTGTAGTCCAAATGGCATGACTTTGAACTGATAGCTCCCCATAGGTCAGTTGAAGGCAGTTTTCCACTTGTCTCCCTCCTTTATTCTTGCTGCAGGTCCCGGTCTGCTCTGCTGTTGGGGGTAGGGAACTGGGCAGTTCGCTGCTCGATGACCCTGCTGTCCGCATCGGAAGCATGTGATTGGCGGGCCTGCAGGTGGCCTGAGCCTTTCAGCAGTCGTAGCCATTGGAGGTTTTCGGGGGGGGTTGTCGTCTGGGTCGCTCTGGTTTTGGCTCGGTTTCCGGTGGGGGAGGCTTCTTATAGTGGGTGAGCTGAACGTCTAGCTTCACCGCTGCCTGGTACCATTCTTGCAGCTGATCTGGTACTGCTCGATAGATGCAGGCCTGAGAGAGGTGGTCGTCTAATCCCTCAATGAAGTGATAGATTAGGGATTGCTCAGGCCACCCCTCTATT
Source organism: Azemiops feae (assembly GCA_023970755.1). Taxonomy (NCBI): domain Eukaryota; kingdom Metazoa; phylum Chordata; class Lepidosauria; order Squamata; family Viperidae; genus Azemiops; species Azemiops feae. The sequence continues at coordinate 66,253 of JALGBA010003050.1, read as the reverse complement.
CGACCTGCTATCTTGCGGAACTCTCGCACGTACTCCAGGGCAGGCCTGCCGGCTTGTTTTATTTTGTGGATTTGTTCTCCTGCTTTGAGGCCAATGGATGGGTCCTCAAATCTTTCTCTCAGCCCTAGGAGGAAGAGGTGGGGGTCCTCCAATTCGGGGGCTTGCTCATTATATAAATTGTTCAGCCATTCGGAGGCTTCTCCCTCTAGGCTGGACGCAATCACATCAACCATGGCACCTGGGTCCGGGTAGAGATAGGCCCAGCGGTTCAAATGAGAGCGCACTTGGTTGAGAAAAAGAATCAGCTTCTCTCGGTCCCCATTGAAGGTTGCTCTGAAAGGTGGCACAATTATAGGCTGTTGCGGCCCCCACTGTGGCTGTTGCTGCTGGCCCCACCCTGGCTGCTGGTGCAACGGCTGCTGGGCTCCCCATTGCGCTCGTGGCCCCCCCCAGTTGCTGCTGGCCCCATCCTGGCTGCTGATCCAATGGCTGCTGAGCTCTCCAGTGTCGGTGTGGCACCCCCAGTTGCAGCTGGCCCCACCCTGGCTGTTGCCGTATGCCCAGGGGTTGCACGTTCGGGGGCTGCGGCCATCCCCCCTGCTGTGGTTGCAATACCGGTAGTACTGGCCTCTCGAGTTGTTGGAGGTCTTCCAAAGGTTTCTGCCTGGGTGGGGGCTGCTGCTGCCTTCTCTGTTGTTGGCCTGCGGGGGCAGGTGGCGCCCTCTGCTGCTGCAGGCCCCTCAATGGTGGCTGTGTAAGTGGGGGTTGCGGTGGTCTTCTCTGCTGTTGGACTGCAGGGGCTGGTGGCGCCCTCTGCTGCTGCAGGCCCCTCAATGGTTGCTGGATGAGTGGGGGTTGTTGCTGGACCTCCCTCATTTGCGGGCCCACCAGCTGTTGCTCTCCTGGCTTCTGCACCACCCCAAGCTGTTGCAAGGCCTCTATTATCTGATGCAAGCTCAGAGGTTGCTGACCTTCCATCTGCGGGGGCTGCCAAATTCCCCATTGCTGCAGGGGGCCCAGGCTGGGGTTCCCTCTCTCTGTGGGGCTGGAGGCCCTGGCAGGGGACTCCAGGGTCTGGAAGGATGTTTGATCTGCCAGGGAGGGGCTGGAGGCCTCTCTCAGCAGGAGCTGCTCTCCGCTTCTCACTTCTAACTCTTCAAATCTTTCTGCCAAACATTCTACTGACCGACTACGAGCTGCAGACGGATATTTCCACTCACCCGAGTCTTCGGTGGCAGACGGCCTGGCAGCTCTCCACCAGTGTGGGGGATGCAATATGCAAAAATCCCTTTGTTGTAGCTCCAGCTCATGTGCTTTTGAAGTCTTTGAGGGTGGCGAGGCTGTTTCGAAGCCTCCGGAGTCTCCGCTGGGCTTTTCCCAGTCTGACGACCAAATCAGCTCTCCTAGCTGCTTTGGTCTTGCTCCCAGCTGGCCAATCTGCAAGAGTTCCTTCTCCACCGGCTTGCTGGCTGTCGCTCCCCCCCCTGGGGAAGCTGCTGCTGCCGGGGTGCTGGCCTCAGGCAATTTTTCTTCTTCCATGATGAGATCTTTCCCGAATCTTCGTCAGCCTATTCCTTTAGTTTAGGAACAGCGACTGGGGCCTGGGACCCCTAAATGGTTTGAAAAGTTTGCAGATTTTGGCTTGATGTCATGGTTCCGAAAGAAGAAGCTCTTCAAAGAACTTTGAGGCATTGTTTTCCTTAAAGAATCTTTAATAGCAACATAGCTTCGGCACGTACATAGATGAAGCCAAAATCTGAAATCTCCTCCCCCAAACACACAGTATCTAAGCATAATTCACTCCTTCATTCAACAGTCATTAATCACATTCTCCAATTAGTTTGAAGTGCGAACTTTCCCTCCCGTTCCATAACCCGCCATTACTTATCTCCTCTTATTACAACCAACCTTGAAGAATACTCTACTGAGATATTGTTATGGCTAACTAGTCCCCAAGCACATTCTTCCCCCTCCCCTCCAGCACCATCTAATTCTAACTCTAAAAGTAATACACAGGTTAAATAGAAAATGTCTGCATCTTCATATATTGTCAAGCAAGAACATCCGATGTTAGCAGCATTGACAGTATCTGTGAATTTTATTTTTCCCGTACCATAGAAAGGCATGTCATCCAAGTTGTAGGTCATGTCCCTCTAGGTCAGGGGTGTCAAACTGCCGGCCCGTGTGCCAGACGCGTCACGAGGAAACCGTGCCCACCCCATTGCCGGCAATGGGGAAAAAGTTCCGATACGTCGCGCGACGTCACATGACGTCACGAGTTTGACATGTCTGCTCTAGGTATAGTAATCTTCTATCTCTAAGAGTTATCCACTCTTTTAGCCATGTTAGAACGGCTGCTTGGTAATATAGATTCCAGTCTGGCAGTCCAAATCCTCTATTTTCTTTCGCTTCTTGAAGCATTTTCAATTTTATTCTAGCTTTTTTTCCTTGCCAAACAAATTTCAGTATTGATTTGTTTAGTTCATCAAAGAAGTTTTCCCCCATTTGTATAGGTATTGTTTGAAACAAAAAGAGTATTTTTGGTAAAATATTCATCTTCACTGTTACTATTCTCCCCAGCATTGAAAGTTGTAGGTTTTTCCATTTTTCCAAGTCTAGTTTTATTTGTTTTAATAGTTTTACGTAATTATCTTCTTTTATTGTTGCACATCTTGCTTTTAGGTAGATTCCCAAGTACTTAACTTTTTTGACTATTTGAAGACCTGTTTTTTCTGATAATTGATTTTTTTGTTTTTCTGTAAGGTTTTTAGTTAACACTTTAGTCTTTTCTCTATTTATTTTCAGACTTGCCACTTCTCCGAATTCTTCTATCTTTTTCATAAGCTTAAAGCTTGTCTCAAGAGGCTCTTCTAGTATAAAAACTAAATCGTCTGCAAATGCTTGTAATTTGTATTTTTCATTTTTTATTTCCAGTCCTTCAATTTCCATATCTTGTCTAATGTTTCTATTTAATACCTCCAATGTTAGTATAAATAGCAATGGAGATAGTGGACATCCTTGTCTTGTGCCTTTTTTAATATTGAAGTTTTCTGTAAAATCTCCATTTACGATCACTTTTGCTGTTTGTCTGTAATAAATTGTTTTGATTATATTTATAAAGTTTTTTCCAAAGTCCATTTCATCTAGTTGTTGAAACATAAATTGCCAATTTACGTTGTCAAAAGCCTTCTGTGCGTCTAGAAATATTAACGCCATCTGTTTTCCTGGATGAAGTTCATAGTATTCCAAAATGTCTAAAATCATTCTTAGGTTGTTTTTTATTTGCCTTTTAGGTAGGAATCCATTTTGATCTGTGTGTATAAATTCAGTCAAAAATTTCTTTAGTCTTTCTGCTATTATTGAGGCAAAAATTTTGTAGTCCACGTTTAATAAAGATATTGGTCTATAATTCTTTATTTGTGTCAGGTCTGAGTCTTCTTTAGGTATTAAAGTGATATTAGCTTCTGTCCATGTATTTGGTATTTTAGCCTCTAAAAGTACTTCATTACATAGTTCTTTCATTATAGGACTTAAAGTATCTTGTAAAGATTTATAAAACTCTGCGGGTAGTCCATCTGGGCCTGGAGTCTTATCATTTTTTTGTCTTTTAATAGCCTCTGTCATCTCCATCATTGATATTTTTTCATTTAAAATATTTTGTATATTCTCTGGAATTTTTGGTAAATCTGCTTTTTTAATATAGTGCTTTATTTTTTCTTGTGGAGTTTCCTCTGTGTTGTAAAGTATCTCGTAAAAGTCTTTAATTATTTTTTTGATTGTGTCATTTTGAAACTGTAAATCTCCTTTTGAGTCTTGTAGTTTATTTATCACTTTTTTCTCTTTTTCTTTTTTCAGTTTGTAGGCTAGCCACCTCCCTGGTTTATTAGCATTTTCAAAAAAAATCTGTTTAGCTCTTTTAATTTGTTGCGCCATTTTTTCGGCCTCTGCTAAATTTATTTTATGTTTTATTAGTTCCATTTGGTTTTTAAGTATTTTCTTTTGTGGGTCTATTTGTAGTTCTGATTCTAATTTCTTAAGTTCTTCCTGTAGTTTTAACTGTTGTTTTTTTTTCTTTATTCTTTTTCGCCATGCAAGTTATAGCCAACCCTCTGAAATATGCTTTAGCCGTATCCCACACATTTTGAAGGGATGTCTCTTCTTTTTTATTTATTTTAAAAAAGAATTCCATTTCCTTTGTTGCTATTTGAATAAATTCTTTCTCCTTTAGTAAAGATTTATTCATAGACCATCTTAATTTTTTCTCAGTTCCTCTCCAAGTCATCTTTATTGGATTGTGATCTGCCCATATATTAGGTTCTATCTTGATCTCTTGTATAATCGTACTTAATTCAGGAGATATCCATATCATATCAATTCTGGACCATGATTTGTGTCTATTTGAATAAAAGGTATATTGTAGTTTTTTTGGATTCTTTTCTCTCCATATATCCTGAATACAAATTTCTTCTGCCATTTAAAAAAAAGTTTTAGGGAGGATATTTTTCCCTTTTCCCCCTATTTTACTACTTTTATAGTCCAGTGTTCCATCTGCTATTGCATTAAAATTTCCCATTAAACAAATATTTTGGTATTCCAGTTCCACTACTTTTTAATGCTATTTTTGATAGAACTCTTCTTGTTTGTTATTAGGTGCATATATTGCTACTATCACTATCTGTTTTTGGTTTATCATTATTTCCACCATCAATATTCTTCCCTCTTCATCTGCATAGATTTGTTTGGGATTCATTATTTCTTTAATATATAGAGCTATTCCTCTTTTCTTTTGTTGAGCTAATGCGCAATGAAGTTTCCCAATTTTCGGTTGCTCCAACAGTTTGTAGTGTTGTTTTTTAATATTTGTTTCTTGGAGACAAATTATATCCATTTTTAATCTTTGTAGACGTGTAAATTTTTCCCCCCTTTTTATAGGGGAGTTCAATCCATTTACATTCATTGTAAGAATCCCATTTTCCTTCTCCAGCTCCTTCAATTATATATACGTCTTAACCTTCTAGTTGTTCTTATCTGTCTCTGTTCTCTTGCTCTTACCACTTCTTCTGTCTTTGTATTTTCAGTTACTTCTTCTTCCCTTGGCTTGGCTGCTCCTTCTATTGCCGTTTCTTCCTGTCTCTTTGTTTCTCTCTCTGGACGGGGTTCCGAACTTTTCTCTTCCATAAAAGCTCTGTGATTATCATAAAACTCCATTGCCTTATGTGGTGTATCCAATCTGTATCTTTTCCCATCCCAATTAATTAGAATCCCTTCTGGAATCAGCCATCTGAAATTCACTCCTTTTTCAGTTAATTTTCTAGTCAGGAATTGATATTCTCTTCGTACCTCTCTTATTCTCCTTGGAATCTGTTTCAAAACTACAATCTCTTTTTCTTTGTATCGCAAAGGATCATCTCTCACTCTTCTCAAAATCTCATCCCTTATAGATCTTTTGACAAATCTAACATGTACCTCTCTGGGGACTTTATTTCTTCTCGCATAGCTTGAATTGACTCGAAATATTTGATCTAACTCTCCTTCCATTTCTTGTTTCCCGATTTCCAGTGCTTCAGCCAATAGCTCTGTTATCAGATCCGCGAGATCCTCTTCTTTGTCCTCTATTATCTTTTGAAATCTTAGGAAATAACTGCAATTGAGTCTCCCATTTCTCTATTAATCTGCATCAGCTTTTGGTTCTCGTCTTTCAATTCTGCCAACTTTTGATCAGTCTCTAGTGACTTATCTTCTACTTTTTGAATTCTTTGTTCATTTTTTGTGACTATCTGTTTAAAGTTTTCTAGTTGAGAGTCTATGTTGTTAATTTTTTGGTTCATTTTATCAAGGTTGTCTTTTGTCTTCTCATGGTTTTTCCTTGTATCTTCCTTATGGGAGGAAATTGCTTCTTGAATCGCTTGTAATGTCACTTGCATCTCCTTCTTGAAATTGCTAGCTTTTTCTTGTTGGAGCATTGTTTCAATTGATCTCTGATACAGCAGGCTTGCTGAGGCGGAGGATGGGGCTGAAGGCATATTCTTACCGGTTTTACTTAGATTCGGAACACTCATTTTATTTCTACCCCCCAAACTCCTTTTTCAAACTCTAAGGCTTTTCCCCCACACCCGCCTTCAAACAAGCCATTAACACTATATTCAACACAATATATCTTTCAAGATTATCTTCAAAAATTCTTATAGTCCTTATCTATAGTCTCTAGAACTGTAAGTTCTCTCAGGCAAAAGGTAAACAAACAAAAAATTATAATCCACTTCTGAAGATAGAGCCCATTTCCAAAAGCCGTTGAAACAGAGCAAGTTAATAATCCATAGACCTTCTCAAAGACGTTTCTCCACTGTTTCAGTTTCCACTGTCCATAGGTAGTTCCACAAACCAACGTCTATAATTTATAATCCACTGGGCTCTCCCAAGCCAATGGGAAAGATAAGAAGTGAAGAGGAAAAAAGAGAAAAAAAAATGTATCCCAAGGTCCAACTTTACCCCTCTGCCAAAAATTAGTCCAAACTATCTTGCTAGCAGAAGTTCCTTCGCTCAGTCTGTCTTTAAATAGCTGTAGCAATCACAATTCAAACAATATTTATAATCCAAAGGGAGGGGGCTCACTTCCAAAAACAATTGTTCAGCATCCAAAGTTGCCCCTCAATCAAGTTTTATAATCCACCAAGACCTACTATTCAAACTAATAGTCCATAGGCCTTCTCCAAGAAGTTTTTCCACTATTTCAGTTTCCACTGTCCATAAATAGTTCTCCAGTCCAGCGTTAAGAATTTATAATCCACGCTCACTCTGTCTTTAGGCAGCTTGTAAGATCGCAGTTCAAACAGTACTTATAATCCAAAGAAAAAACCAGATGGTTTCAAAGTAGTTTATATCTTTTAGTTATAATCCATCCTGCAGAAAAAAAACAGCCCAGAGAAAGCCTTCTCTTTTCAGCTATAATCCACAGGACTATGAAGGGCAGGAACATCAAACATCAAAGGGTTTAAACTGCAAACTATGTCTGGGCATCTAGCCAAATTCTGGGTTTCTAGACAAAATATAGATAAGTTCAGTAAATGATTTAGTGTAGTTCTTTGCTCTTGCCACTAGATGTCCTCAGATGCCCATTTTGTAATTTTCCAGTTAGTTTAGAGTCCTAGCCCATTTGTATTCGTTAAGTTGTCTCCCTGTTATTCCAATTCCCCATGCTTGCCCTGATATGTTTGTCTTCCATTCAATCTGTTCTTCTTTCTCAAATTTCTTCTGATTTATATAGAAAGTTATTTCCATTTTCAGTGTTGTCACTTCCTTTTCTGGATTTTCCATCAGCTGTATTTGTTGGTCAATTGAGTCCTCTGTCTTAATATTTGATTGTCCCACTTCTTCTGTTATCTTCTGCATTGTTGGTTCTTTGGTTGTAGTCAAAGTTTGGGTTTGTGTATCTAAGCTGGCGTCTTGATCTTTTATGTTAGGTCTTATTTTATCACAAGCTGAAAGAATGGTTTCATGTATAGCTTTTAACATGGAAAGAATCTTTTCCTGGTCTTCATCCATCTCTTTCATGTGTTTATAAATAGTCTTTCTAGTAGAAGTTGTTTGTTAAGCAAGATTTTATAGTCCAAGGTATTTCAACATCTCATATAGTGACCAATATTCCTCAAATAAAGAGATAGGAAAGCAATTTCCCACATATAACTCTGAGAGTCAGTAAAGGTTTACATTCACAGTTCAAGTAGGCCAGTTATGCCGCCCAGCTGTTCTCTTACAGCTAAGTCTCTCACAGGTGGTGCCAAGGTCAGAAAAGTCTTATCTAAGGTCTGGGCTTCAAGCCAAGTCTCTTTTAGGAAATAACAAGTTGTAATACCAAACTTTGCCACATGATGTCACCGATGCCATTTAAGGTTTTTTAAGTCCAAAATTTTTATAATCCTTTTTCCAATTTTATTTCTTTTTTGTAGATAAAAACAAGGAGCTCAAGGAGCCAGAGGCAGACCTCCTCAGCCAGCCAAGGTGAAACCAATTCCAATCGGAGTGAAGTTTGATGGAGACCCGAAGCGATTGGAGTATTTCCTGGCACAATTGTTCACCTACATGCAGATCTATGGGAGAACACTGCCTACTGATGTCAAGAAAGTTCGTATGGTCACCCTGGCTCTGGAAAGTGGAGCAGCTGACTGGATGGTGACCCTTTACAACTGCAATGCACATGAATTGAGAAACTTCAATCGTTTTATGGCTGCGCTCTGCAGGCGTTTCAAAGACCGGCTGGCTGATAAGAAAGCCCGGGAGCGGATTAAGACAGTGAAGCAAGGAAGGAGACCAGTCTCTGAGTATACCGAGGAGTTCAGAGAGTTGGCCAGTCGCCTGCGCTGGCCAGAGGACATCCTGGTAAACTGTTTCCTGGATGGACTCAATGTAGAGCTGTAGAATGCCTGCGTAGCTCACGGAGCCCCAGGGCGGCTGTATGACTGGTGCCTGATAGCTGAGGAAGTGGAGATTGATCAACGCAAGCATCTGCATTGCCCGGTGAGACCAAGCTTCAAGCAGCAGACTGAGAAGCGAGGGGAGACTGCACGAGCTTCGCCTGCCCCGCCTCGCAGCACCTCCTACTTCAAATGTGGCAAAGAGGGACATCACACTGTGGATTGCCACAGTAAAACACCTGCCAAGAGAGGGGATCGTCTACCGGCTGGGAGACCCCTGAGAACCCCATCGCGTCCCAGCGAGACTGCGATGAGATCCGAGGAAGTTGTAGAGCTCCCCTGGGATCGTAATCGAGAGGGTCGAGCTCCAACTCCACGTTACGATGACCCAGGAGCGGCGGAGGAAGACTACGAGGATGACCCATTGGTGAGTGGGCCAATTGACCCCATAACAGTGCCCCTAGAACTTTCCATACCCGGCACTGGGAGGACAGTGAAATTAGCAGCCTTGCTGGACTCAGGGTGTACCCGGTGCATGATTAGCCCAGAACTAGTGGGGAAAATGGGGATTCCCCCTCAGGAGACTTAAGACTCCAATTACTTTTTGCCAACTGGATGGTTCTGTTGCAGTGGGGGTGCCTGCTAGTTTTGCCACCAGACCCTTATACATCGACCTGGGTGGCCACACAGAGACTTTAACGTTTATTGTGGCCCCAGGAATGGAGTGGCCATTAGTTCTGGGACTGGCTTGGCTAAAGAAGTGGAACCCCATGATCAACTGGAGGGAAGGGCAACTGAGATTCCCACAGGGGGAAGCCCCGCCCGTCACAAAAGAAAACAGCGGGAGATGTGGATTACATCGTGATTTTGCCTCCGCCCTCAGTGAGTCAGACTTGCAAAGCCTCCCAATGGAATACCGAGATTTGGCTGAAGTTTTCAGCGAGCAGAGGGCGGACAAACTCCCCCTTCACCGGCCCACAGATTGTGCAATAGAAATCATCCCGGGGCGAAATTGCTAAAACCTAAAATGTACTCAATGACTCCTAGAGAGTTGAACGAACTGGAAAAATTTATCAAAAAGAACTTAGAGCGGGGGTTTATTGAGCCAGCTAGACCCTGGGTAGCAGCCCCTGTGTTATTCAGAGAGAAGAAAGATGGCTCTCTTCGTCTCTGTGTGGATTATAGAAGCCTCAACACTGTGTGCGTGGAAAACATGTATCCATTGCCTTTCATGAAAGACATGTTGGCGAACCTATCAAAAGGAATTTTTTTCTCAAAACTGGACTTGAGAGAGGCTTATTATAGAATAAGAATAAAGAAAGGAGATGAGTGGAAAACTGCTTTCAATTGCCCATTGGGTTGCTTCCAATTTAAAGTTCTCCCTTTGGGTTACAGGGGGCCCCTGCAGTATTCATGCAACTGATCAACGAAGTCCTACGTGATCACTTGTATAAGGGGGTCCTAGTTTACCTCATATCCTCATTTACACCGAAACAAAAGATGAGCACATTAAGCTAGTCAGAGCAGTACTGAAAAAACTACGCTCTCCCAAACTGTATGCCAAACTGTCAAAATGTGAATTCCACAAAGATCGTATTGATTACCTGTGTTATCGCATATCAAATGAAGGGATAGAGATGGACCCAGGGAAAGTGAGGGCAGTTTTAGACTGGGCACCCCCCAAAACCAGGAAACAACTCCAAAGTTACCTAGGATTTGCAAATTTCTACAGACAGTTCATCCCATCTTTTGCACAGATTGCCCTCCCAATCACGAACCTGTTAAAGACCAGAGGGGGGGATAAGCCAAAGCCTAGTCAACCATTAAAATGGACAGGAGAATGTCAAGTGGCTTTTGAGAAACTTAAGAGACTTTTTTCTATGGAGCCGGTTTTGAAACACCCGGACCCAGAACAACCCTTTATAATCCAGGCTGATGCCAGCGATGTGGCTGTGGGAGCAGTTTTGCTCCAAAGAAATAAAGATGGACAATTGCAACCTTGTGCTTGCACCTCAAGAAAATTGTCAGAGACTGAACAGAGGTGGGCAGCCTGGGAGAAAGAGGCCTACGCCATACGGTGGGCTTTGCTCACTTGGAGGCATTTCCTTGAAGGAAATAAAATACCATTTCAAGTATGGACTGATCATAAGAACCTTGAAGCCATGAAAACACCCAGAAAACTCTCCCCTAAACAAGCAAGGTGGTCCCCACATTTCCATCGTTTCAACTTTACAATTCATTACCTCCCTGGGGGGAAGAATTTTCTGGCTGATGCCTTATCCAGGTTACCACAATATAACAGTAAGAAAGCAGAAGTGGCCAAACCATCCTCATCAACTGGCGGCCCCGGTAACCACTAGGGCTCAATCAAAACCAGTGGAACCTGTTAGAAGTACTTTATTACAGGAATTTAAAGTCGCTTTAGAAACAGATGAATGGTTTCGTAACCATAATAACCTGTGTACATTAAAGGATGGATTAGCATGGATTGGAGAGAAACTTTATGTCCCAGCAGCCTAGAGACTAAAAGTGATGCAAGCAGGACACGATTCAAAAACTGCTGGACATTTGGTTTTGTAAAAACCTTACATCTTATTAAGAGACAATTTTGGTGGCCTGCATTGAAAAAGGACATAGAAAGCTATGTGGCCAGCTGCCCCACATGTGCAGCTGCCAAGAGGCGACAAGGGAAATCCCCAGGTCTGCTGCTGCAGCCACTAGCGAGTCCGTCAGCACCTTGGAGAGAGATTTCTATGGATTTCATTGTAGAGCTGCATGAAAGTGCTGGCAACACTGTAATTTGGGTTGTAACAGACTTGTTCTCCAGACAAGTTCACTTCAACCCATGCCCTAAGATTCCAACTGCAAAAACTTTAGCTAAACTATTTGTGCAGAACATATATCGGTTTCATGGAACCCCGCAAGGTATAATTTCACATTGAGGGGTTCAATTCACTTCTAAGTTCTGGAAGGCTTTTCTGGACTTAATGGGTTCTAGTCAGGGGCTATCTTCGCACCATCCTCAAACTAATGGGGGGGACAGAGAGGCTTAACTCAGTTCTAGAACAGTACCTGAGATGTTTTATTAATTACCAACAAGACAATTGGGCCGACCTACTACCGTTTGCTGAGGTTGCCTATAATAATGCTGTACACTCTAGTACTGGTTTCACTCCATTTCAAGTAGCAAATGGTCAAACCTTTCTGGCCATGCCTGAACTCCCCACCAAAGAACCTGAGATCTCCTCCTTGCAGGAGTGGATCAAACAATTGCAAAACACCTGGCCAGTGGTCAGGAAGGCCCTGGATGAAGCCAGGGAGGTGTCAGCGCTGCGACAATTGTGAAACTGTAGCCATTTTACCTTTTGCTTTCCTTGTGCTTTTTTCTGTTGTTTGGGGGAATGCTTGAGCGTTTTCTGTTAGCCATAACAATTGCAGCTGGGGTGAGAATCAAGGTCAATGTTAGCTAAAGTTTTGGCGGGTTGAAAAGTTGGGAGGAGAGCCCGCGTTTTAGAATAATTGGTGAATGTGATTTGTGACAGCCTCTCTGGGGTGGGAATTGCAACTTGTTACTTTGTATCAGGGGGGAGGGAACTTTAGTCTTGGGTTCAACTATGTAAGTGCCGATACTTTGTTTCCTAAATAAAATATTCTTTAAGGAAGAAATCTTTGCCTTGAAGTTCTTTTAATTGGTTTCATCTATCGGGACCATGACATTAACCCAAGACTTCCTTTTATTTTAAATTCATGGGGTCCTGAGCTCCAGTCGCCTACCCAAAGCAGAAGGGAGGTTGACAAAGACTCAGGGAAGATCCCAAAATGGAGAAGAAGGAGGAACCTGTTACCAGCACCGTAACCACAGCTACTACATCGGTGGATGGAGCGCAGGCCATCGCACTGATAGAAAGTGTGGTTTTGGAGACTCCAGCAGCAGGGGCGAGACCCAAGACACAAGAGCACATCTGGTCATCGGAATGGACCCTGCCTAGCGGAGACTCGTGGTGTTCAGAGGCGGCCCAGCAGAAAAAGAATTCTTCAAAGGCTGCTGAAGCTGAATTTCCACTGACTACCTCCCACGAGTCACGCTCTCCTGACCGAAGAGGAGCTAAGCGTGTAGCACCGTCGGATGAGTCGGGTGAGTGGAAATACCTGACAGCAATCCGAAGCCAGTCAGTTGAACGTTTGAGGGAGAAATTTGAAGGGCTAGACGTGGGAAGCAAGGAGCAGGTCACCCGTCAGCTATTGACCATCGAGCAGGATGACAAGCGTCTCCGAGATCTTTCCCAGACTAGAAGAAGTCCCAGTCCCATAGTCGGGGCCAGGGCAGCCTCCCCACGTCCGAAGCCACCAGCTTTAACCTCAAGCCCAGTGCGGTGGAGAAGCCTGGAACGTCACCAGCGGCGTGCTAGCCCCGACCGTTGTCGGCAACAGCTGAACCCTGACTGCCATCGACGTCGTGACAACCCAAGGTGACGAGAACGGTGTGTCAGCCCTGAGCAGCGGCGCCCCTATGCGATCCCCGACCGGCACCCGCATCACCTTAGCCCGGACCGCCATCGGCGCAGGGAGAGTCCTGACCATTACTGATACCGGGCCAGCCCTGACCACTACTATCACCGACGGAGCCCAGAGCCTTGCCAACGGCAACACAGCCCTGAATACCGCCACCAACGCTACACCATCCCAGGGCCCATGCCAAGGCTTGATCGGGCAGGGGGTATCCAACGTGACCTGATGCAACAGTGTGGATGGCTGCACGTTTTATTGGACAGACAGCAACCCATAGCGGCTCCTCCTTTCAAACCCACATTTGATGGGGACCCTGAGAAGTTAACCTTCTTTCTGAACCAAGTGCATTCCTACATGAACCGAAATGCCAACGCCTACCCGGACCCCGCCGCAATGGTGGATGTCATAGCGGCAAACCTGGAGGGTGAGGCATCGGAATGGCTGAATAGCTTGCACAACGAGCAAGCGCCTGAGCTATGGGACTACGACCTATTCATCCAAGGGCTGAGAGCCAGGTTCGAGGATGAGTCCATAGCTCTACAGGCAGAGAAGGACATTCACGAAGTAAAACAGGCAGGCAGACCAGCAAAGGAATATGTGCATGAATTCCGGAGAGTGGCGGGTCGAATTGAGCGGTGGCCAGAAAGATCCCTGGTGCACCATTTCAAGAACGGCCTGGACCCCAATCTGTTCCAAGCCTGTGTTTACTGTGGAATTCCTGAACAACTACAGGAGTGGTACCAGGTGGCAGTGAAGATGGACATCGAGCTGACCCGTTATAAGAAGCCGATGACCCCTGGACCTGGACCGAGGCCAGAACAGGCTAGAAGACCACCTACCCGATGAACCCCAGTGACAGGAGCAGCGGAACCTCCAAAACCATCCTCGGGCCCACCAATCAAATGCTTCAGATGTGGCCAGCCAGGTCACCGGGCAGTGGTTTGCCCTGTCCCGTTCCCACAGCAGAAAAGTGGCTGAGCTCCACCAGAGAAAAGTAAGCCAGCCGTCTGCCAGGGAGAAGTCAAATTGGATCACTCAGGAACCAGTTGACCAAGTCACCTCGCCTACTCAAGAGAAGGTCGAGACCCCCACCGACCTGGCTACCGCACTGGCTCCTTATGACAGCGATGACGAGGGGGAGAATGACCCGATGGTGAGTCAACCTATTCCACCTTTTTCCCTCTCTGCCAAACTTATAGTTCCTAAGACAGGAGCTCAAACAGAGTTACGGGTACTGGTAGACTCGGGGTGCTCACGATGCATTATCAGCCTGCCGATTGCTCTCAAACTGGGCATTTGGGCGAGATTACTCTCCAAACCCATGAAATTTGAACAGGCAGATGGGTCTTTAATGGGAGGAACTTTAATCACCCACCTAACGGAGCCGGTGCGGCTAGAAATAGGTGAACATTGGGAATTCATTTGATTTGTGGTGGCTCCAAAAATGACTGAAGCAGTGATTCTAGGTCTAGCTTGGTTAGACAAGTGGAAACCCTTTATCTGGTGGGAAAAGGGGATGATGACCCTGAGATTGCCCATAGGGCCATCTCCCCCCAGTTCCTCCTTTGACGTTAGCAGTGAGATGGAGCCACCGGCCGATACAATAAAAATTGCCACCATCCCCCTGCCAGGAGAGCCACTCATTCCCAGCGAATATCGAGACTTGGCAGAAGTGTTCAGTGAAAAGGAATGTGATGTTCTGCCACCCCACAGGCCAAATGACTGCACCATTGAAATTCTACCAGGAGCTAAACTGCCAAAACTGAAAATGTATGCCATGACCCCTCTCGAGGTGAAGGAAATGTGGCAATACATCGACAAGAATTTGGCCAGAGGATTCATAGAGCCTGCCAAATCCAAAGTAGCAGCCCCAGTATTGTTCAGGGAAAAGAAAGATGGGTCGCTCAGGCTCTGCGTTGATTTTAAGGGGCTCAACTGTGTGAGTGTGAAGAATATGTACCCCCTTCCTCTAATGAAGGACTTATTAACCCACCTGGCGAAAGGGCAGATTTTTACCAAATTAGATCTAAGAAAGGCGAATGGAAAACTGCTTTTAACAGCCCTTTGGGTAGCTATCAGTTCAAGGTTATGCCATTCGGACTACAAGGTGCTCCTGCTGTGTTCATGCAGCTGATTAATCAGGTGTTGCACGATCACCTGTACAAAGGTGTTTTGGTGTATCTTGATGACATCTTAATCTATACAGAGACTATGACAGAGCATGTAAGCTTAGTGCGAGATGTGCTGAAAAAACTGCGAAATGCTAAGCCCTACGTCAAACTGTCAAAATGCGAATTTCATCAGATGCACTTGGATTACTTAGGCTATAGAATTTCCAGCAAAGGCATTGAGATGGATCCAACAAAAGTGAAGGCTGTTATTGAATGGCAACCTCCAAAAACTCGAAAGCAGTTACAGAGTTTCCTGGGATTTGCAAACTTCTACCGTCAATTCATCCCTTCATTTGCTGAGATCGCTTTACTCCTGACAGAACTGTTAAAAACGGGCAAAGAAGGGGGGAAGCCGTCACCTGGTCAGCCACTGCAATGGACTATGGAATGTCAAACCGCTTTTGAGAACTTAAAAAGACTTTTTGCTGCTGAGCCAGTCTTTTTTTATATATATATATAAGTTTTATTGGTTTTCCAGTTTTACATCCGAATATTTGGAAAGCAACGTGATTAGGTTAGTCAAAAGTTCAATAACAGAATCTTTAGTACATATCTCAGGTTACATCATCAAATATTTCTTCTCTGTTTCCCTTAGCATTTGCTATATCATATTTAAGCTAGTAAGTTTCTAATTGTATCAAACTCAGTTAAAACTTCATTATTACATTTATCAATACATTTTTTGCTTATACATATCCATATCCTGTTTTTAAGTTTTACCTAATTTTTAATTTTTAATTACAGTACTCCAATTTAACCTTTAATATCCAAAGTATTTAAGTTTCGGGTAACCCAAATTTCCTTTGTCTCACTACATAAAAATTATAACGTCTAAAATGCACATATTACTTACTTAAATATATTCTAATTTTATTTCATAAACATTTTGTATTTCTCGCCCTAATACATCATCACCTTAATAATGGAGTGTCCTTTGTTATCTATATTATCTGGGCTAAACAATAATTCAAGCCTATTTCCTAATAGTTAATTTTCATTTCCCATGCAATTCTAAATTCTCAATATTAAAAAGATTAATCCCTTATTTTTTACTATTTTCCAACTATTTTAATCTAATAATCAGATTTCCCATTATCTCAGAATCTCCCTTTAGCCCAATAGTTAGCAATTTAGGATCCTCTGTAGTAGACCAAAAGACCCCCTTTTTTCAGTCTAACTCTAGCTTTCTTTTTATGCCAACCAGGCTTCCATACCAATGCTTTTAACTCATCAGATAGATCTCCCTTCATTCTTGTACATGTTACTTGAATCAACGGAGACCATCTAGTTGTCAGTTTTCTAAGAGAACTGGCCCATTTATAATCATTGAATTGTCGCCCTGGTGGCCCGTCTCCCCATATTTTCTCTAATATAGTTGTCTTCAGTTCGATCTGGTCTTCTTCTTCCTCGGGTTTCTTCTGGTTTGTGTAGAGAGTCATGTCCAGTTTTATAGTTGTTATTTGATTGTCTAAATTTTCAGTAAGTTGTACTTGTTGATCTTTAAAGTCCTCCGTCTTGGTATTAATTTCTTCCGCTTCTGTTGTTTTTTGGATTGTGAGTTCTTTAGTTGCAATCAGGGTTTCGCTTTTTAGATTTAAGCTGGTGCCTTTGTCTTTCAGTCTAGATTTGATTATCTCAGTGGCTTCAAGAATTTTTTCAAGTATAAGTTTATAATTAGCCGAAATTTGTTGCTGTTCCTCCTCCATTTCTGACATGGTTATAGATAGTCCTTTAGTGAAGGCTATTTATTAAACAAGAGTCAGTAAGTGTTCACCTCCACAGTTCCTAAAAGCCAATTTCACTGCCCAGCTGTTCTCTCAGCTTTTAATCTCTTTTAGATAATACCAAGGACAGATCTGGGCTATGAGCAAGTCTCTTTGTCAAATATTCACTTGCTGTACCAAGCTTTGCCACAAGATGTCCCCGATAGCATTTAAAGTCTTTTTCAAATCCCAGGTTAGGTTTTTATCCAATTTAAGTTCTTTTTCATCTTTTTTATAAGTAAATAAAATAGCAGGTCCCCGTGAGAGTAGGAACTTTTTGAGTCCCCAAATATCAAGAAGATGCAAATCCAATTATTTAGTTGTTCTTTTCAAAACTTTATTTCCCCTAGGTAGTCAGACGCCGCCATTTTAGAGGGTGGGAGGAAAACGTTCCCTTCCCTCTCTCCTCACAGGGGGAAGAAATTTCAAGAAGCTTTTTACAGGAAAATACTTGGGGTAGAGAGAAGGTAAGATCTCACCCAATTCCTCCGCGGTGCTTTCAGAGTGCTTATTAGTAATTTTGGCCTCGGCTGGTAGCAGCTTAGTGATGGGCCATGTTGATGGGCGATCTTTTCCCCATCAGTTCGAAGAGCTGCCCCGGATCAAACGGGAGGGCTCCCGCCCTTCCGCGATCACTCGGGGGTCCTCTTCACGCTCATCGCCCCTCCAGGGCGACTTTTGACCCTTTTCAGGATCCCCCGGCGGGAGAAAACCGGACGGCGGAGAGAGCGATCGCTCCGCACGTCTGCCTGCACCGCGATCGCAAACCGGAAGCCTGCTGAGCCAGTCTTAAAGCACCCCTACCCATAGGAACCATTCGTGATTCAAGCCGATGCCAGTGATGTAGCTGTAGGGGCAGTACTCTTACAAAAAAATCATAGCGGGATTTTACAACCCTGTGCTTACACTTCAAAAAAATTCACTGACACAGAGAGGAGATGGTCCATTTGGGAGAAAGAAGCCTTTGTGATTAGATGGGCTTTACTGACGTGGCGTCATTTCCTACAGGGGAGCAAGGTGCCTTTTGAAGTATGGACTGATCACAAAAACCTAGAGGCATTGAAAACTCCCCGTAAACTATCCCCCAAACAAGTATGCTGGGTGCAGTACTTTAATCGTTTTAATTTCACCCTTAAGTATATACCAGGGGGGAAGAATTTCTTGGCTGATGCCCTATCCAGATTACCCCAATATAAAAGCCAGCGCGAGCAGGTCATTGATTCCATTATGTTGGCACCACAGATTGTTTCTCAGATAGCCTCCCAGAGACCCCAATCTGTAAAAACCTCTAACCCTGATGATCCGTTAATAAAGAAGTTAAAACAAGAACTGATCAATGATCAATGGTTTAAGGACAATCAAACCCTCCTTACCCATAGGGATGGATTGGCTTACAAGGGGGGAAAATTATATTTGCCTGAATCACTCAGACTCCAAGCGCTCCAGCACAGCCATGATGTAAAACAGGCTGGCCACTTCGGTTACTTGAAAATGCTGCATTTAATTCGGAGGCAATTTTGGTGGCCAGAATTAAAGAAAGATGTGGAGAACTATGTGAAAAGCTGCGCAGTCTGTGCTACCATGAAAAGAATTCCAGGGAAGCCCCCTGGACTATTGCAGCCTGTTGCAGATCCTTCCCAACCATGGGAAGAGATTGCTATGGACTTTATCATCGAGTTACCTGAAAGCAGAGGAAATACGGTAATATGGACTGTGATTGATCTTTTTTCAAAGCAGGCTCATTTCATTGCCTGCTCTGGCCTCCCGTCAGCTCATAAACTGGCTAAGATGTTCCTTAAACACATTTACAGACTACACGGCGCACCAAAGCGAGTGATTTCCGACGGGGGGGTGCAATTTATGGCTAAATTTTGGAGAAATGTTCTAAAAATAATTGGCTCAACGCAAGGACTGTCATCGGCTTTTCACCCATCTACGAATGGGGCGGCTGAAAAAGCGAACGCAATGGTGGAGCAATATCTTAGGTGCTATGTGGATTACCAACAAACGAACTGGACTGACCTCCTCCCTTTTGCTGAAGTGGCTTACAACAACACTGTCCACAGTAGCACTGGATTCACGTCTCTTAAAATCATCACTGGAAGGGACTTCATCCCAATGCCTGAATACCCCCAGGAACCACCTGCCTCTCAGACTTTAGATCAATGGGTGTCAGCTTGGAAGGAAGTGTGGGACAATGCCAAGAAAGGTTTGAAAAAATCCTCAGAAACATATAAAAAACAAGCGGATAGGAAAAGTGCACCCCAGAGGTCATTTCAGGTGGGGGAAAAGGTTTATCTGTCCATGAGATATTTAAGACTCAAATTGCCTAGCAAAAAATTGGGACCAAAATACCTGGGTCTTTCCCCATAGTGCGAGTTTTGAACCCAGTTACTGTAGAATTAAAGCTCCCTCAGCTTTTAGGGAAGATTCACCCTTGTGGGAGTAATGTCCCTGTAGCCCATGTGTAGGCTGCCATGTAGCTGAACCACATGGACGGAAACAGGACAAAGGAGAACTTTGAGCAATAATCCCATTGACAACTCCTCCCAGTCACAAACGGCTTGGAAATTGTGCTCTATATCACGTACTCATATGTAAATAGGCAATCCCTCCTACTTGCTTCCTGTACACACCCACATTTTGCTGAGCTAATAAAAGAGATTCCCTGACTTTTGTTCTGGGTCTCTCATCCCGAGGAAAAACTCTGCGTGGTGTTATTTCTTCACTGTTTCGGCTAAATTTCATGAGAGGCCCTCTGGAAGCGGAAAAACCGCAACTGGTGACCCCGACGTGATCACTAATAAAGTGATACGTTCCTTCGACCTCCTACTACTCATCGCCCGGACGAGGCTTAGTGCACTTCAGATATCGTTGGTAAAGACGGCTATCTTTTCGTGAGTAATGGGGGGAAAATTTTCTAAGACGCAGGCCGTGCATCTGCAAGAACTTAGAGAATTAACGAAGTCTACAAATTTTATTCTCAAAAACAGCGGTAAATTATTGCCTGTTTTGAGTAAATCTGATTTGGTTAATTTATTATGTTATATTTGGGAAAAATATCCGGCATATCCGGAAAAGGGCTCACTTAAAGTGACTACATGGAGTAAATTAGGTATCTCTTTCCATGAGCATCCCAGAGCTCCTGCAAAAATGCTATCATCATGGCGAATTGTTCTGGAATGCCTCAAAGTCCATGAACAAGGGCTCATGGAGACATTGGGCTCTGTGACCCCCCCACCGCCTTACAAGAGACAAATTTCACAAGGCAATGAGGCATTTCCTCTTACCTCCCCCTCCTCACCATCTCCTCCATCTCCCCCCCCCCTCAGTTCCTCTTTCTGCTGATCTTTCTATTGTTCCTCCTGCAGCTCCTCCCATGAGTGCTGTTGCTACTACCATGGCTGAAGTTCGAAGTCAGGGTTTGCTTGATATTGATGAATTGTCTGAGTGTTCTGCATTTCCTGTCTCTTTTGTTCACAATGCTGTGGGCGCTATAAAGGTCTTTTTGGTGCCCTAGGGACCTTCTGCTCTTCCTGGAGAGGCTAATTCTTTTGCTTCTCCACAGCCATTGTACACCCCCATAAGGCAAATTTTAGAGGAACAATTGGGATGCTTTGAAACTTCAAGTGGCTGTTAAGTTTAACCCTGTCAGACAATGTCTGGTGGTGCTTTGTGTTGATGTGTGTTTTGTTTTATATATGTTTAACTCCTAGAATGTTAAGCTTGGACTTGGAATGGTGAGAAAAATAGGAGATGGTTAAAGGGCCCTATAAAAACCACATGTTTGGTTGGAATCATCTCATGATTTTTCTCGCTTCTTGCAGGACAAGCCATATGTCTAAATAAATGTTGTTTTAATGGTATTTGTGTATATATGTCTGTCTGTGTTGTTCTGTGTTATTTCCAAGACTTGGAAAAGGGTTAAAACCCTCTTTGATAACAACAAACAAAAAGGCCTTAATTAAAAATAAAAAGTGTGCTTGGAAAATGTATGAAATGAAATATTTGTATGTGAAATGGTGTAAGCAAACAGAATGGAAGTGAATGAGTTAATTTGCTGGTGTAAATGTGTGTGTGTTAGCCCTCACCCCTCCACCCATCCCATGCTGTGAAAGGAACAGTAAAACTGTAGTTTTTATTGTTGTAAAATGGGAACGCAATAGCAAGAGTTTCCATGAGAAAAGTTTTATGGAGGGTGGTGAGATTTTTGTAAAATTTCTTTTTCTTCCCCCCCCCCTCCTGACTCTTTTGTTTTTCGCTGGCTGTATTGCTTTAAGAGCGAAGGACAGGCAGACAGAGGAGGGGGGGCAGCTGTTCGTTTTAACTATTTTTTTTTCTCTTCTTCCTTTGCCTAGAAGTCTGGGTTGAGGAAGGGGGGTGGATGTGAAATTTAATGCCCATTCTTGCAGTTTCAGCTTGCAATTTTTTTTACTCGAAAGAGGTGACAGTAATTGTTGGGCAATTCTTTTGCAAATTTTTGAGTTTTAAATTTTTTAGTTAGACATATACATCCATCAACCAAAAGAAATGACTCTGAATTGTTTTGCTTAGATTTGTAAATGTTTTCCCTATTTAATGGAAATTTGTTTCATCTGAATGGAATTTGATTAAATTGGACCCCAAAAATACAACCTATGGGAGCACTGCAATGCGGCCTCCCAAACCCAAATTTAATTCCAAAAGATTTTGACTTAATTATAATTGACTTAAAGGATTGTTTTTTTCCATTCCTTTGCATCAACAGGATAAACATTTATTTGCTTTTACAGTGCCTGAGTTGAATAATTCTCAACCAACTCAGCGCTACCAATGGAAGGTTTTACCACAGGGCATGCTAAATAGCCCTACAATGTGTCAGTTTTTTGTTTTCCATGTTTTGCAACCATATCGGGACCTTCATCCCTCTTTTTTGGTTTACCATTACATGGATGATATTTTGGTCGCAGCACCAGGCCCAAAGGGTACTGTTTTTGCAACTTTGCCAACCCTCACAACAATTTTGCAAAAAGGAGGTTTGCACATTGCTCCTGACAAGGTCCAAACCTCCCCTCCTTTTCAATATTTGGGCCATAAATTATTGGCCTCCCATGCTGCACCACTTTTTCCCTTATTAAAATTACCACACCAACCAACTTTACTTCAATTACAGCAATATTTAGGTGCTATTAATTGGATTCGACCTTATAGAGGTCTCACCACTTTTCAATTATCACCTCTTTTTTCAGCCTTAACCAAAGGCAAACATCCTGCAGATGTTATTCCACTGCAGGACAGTCATTTAAAAGTGATTCAATTGGTCAACCAAGCCCTACAAATTCAGTGGGTTGACCGAATGACCCCAAACATTCCCTTTTCTCTTTTATTGTGTAATACTACTTCTCTACTTACATGTGCTATTGTCCAAACTATTCCCTCCTTGCTGATTCTAGAATGGCTTCACCTCCCTCACACTCCTAGAAACACAATTAGTCAAAAACCTTTTCAATTTGCCTCTCTCATCTCTAAGGCTCGCCTTCGAGCAAAAGCCCTTGCAGGAATAGAACCTTCTGTCCTATATGTACCATGTTCTCTCACTACATGGGAAACCATCTATTCTAACTCTGAAGCCTTGCAGCTTGCTCTCACTGAGTGGCCTGGAAAGATATCCTGCCACCCTCCTGCTGATCCTCGCATTCAGCTCCTACAAAATATCCCTGTTTCATGGGATACCCAATTACTACGCTTTCCAATCCCACATGCTGTCACACTCTTTGCAGATGGCAGTAAACAATTTGGTGCTTGTGCCTGGTATATTCATGACCAATGGCACACAAAAATAACGCCACCCCAACGGTCTGCTCAGCGTGCGGAACTAGCCGCTGCCATTCTAGCTTTTCAAACATTTTCCACTCAACCTATAAATCTCATTCTTGACAGTCTCTATGTCACTCAAATTGTCATCACTATTTTTCAATCATACCTCTCTCCATCCCTGGACCCTGATTTAACTTCTTTATTTTCCACCCTACAAACTGTAATATCCAACAGGAAACATCCTTACTTTGTAACACACATAAGAAGCCACCAGCCTTTTCCTGGCTTCTTGCAAAAAGGAAATGATATTGCAGATGCTGCAGCCTCTGCTACCTGCCTCATGTCTCTTTCTCCTGTCTCCCCTTGGGACAGTCATGCTTATTTCCATCAAAATAAAAAAGCACTTGTGAAACAATTTGGACTAACCACTGCAGAAGCAACTGCTATTCTCCAGCAGTGTGCCACTTGCAGCAAGCAGGCTCACTCGCTCCCAATGGGGGTTAACCCCAGAGGAACTGAGTGCTACCAAATCTGGCAAATGGATGTTACACAATATGCCCCATTTGCCCCATGGAAATATCTTCATGTTTCCATAGACACCTTCTCTGGCTTCATCATTGCAACCCCTCAACGGGGTGAAGCCACTAAGCATGTCATTAATCATTGTATTCGTTCATTTGCAACGTTGGGATGCCCAAAAGAACTTAAAACAGACAATGGCCCTGCTTACACAGGAGCAGCCTTTGCTGCCTTTTGTAATCAGTGGTCAATTGTTCACAAATTTGGAATACCTTACAATTCCCAGGGCCAAGCTCTGGTTGAACGTGCCAACCAGAAGTTAAAACATGCGCTGGAAAAATATAATCAGACACAGGGGAAAACTCCCCCTAGCCTCCCAGCTTTGCAAAACAGGCTTAACCTGTGTTTATACACCATTAACTTCCTGAACCTGACGGGCACTCCTCCATCATCTGCAGCAACTCGTCACTTCTCTGCTTCTCCTGCTGCAGCAACATCCAAACCACTGGTGTACTTCAAACGACTTCCTGACCCCACCTGGAAAGGCCCTGCTGAACTCATCACCTGGGGACGAGGTTACGCCGCCATCCAAACCAACGGTGAGACTTTGTGGGTCCCTGGTCGACACATCCGTCCCTATCATTCAAAAACAAAAGCAGAGGACCTTTCCCCATCTGACGTTAACAACTTGGGTTAACTGGTGAAACCATACCATGGCAAAATGAGTGATGTGCCTGGGTCTAGGACTGACACTGATAATGAAAGCCCCGATGTATCAGATGGATCTGAATCAAGGAATTCCTGAGCAGGGAGCATGGCAAGATAACACCTACATAAAAGACATTGGTCAACTGGCTGTGGCAATGAACAAGACAAACTGCTGGATGTGTATGCACATCCCACCACAAGGAAAACAAGGTTTGATGGTGCAAGCAGTCCCTTTGAATAACACCAGCTGGCTAACCTATGACAACTCCACACAGCCCATTAAACGATTATCAAACAAGAAAGGGATGGTTCTAGCGATTGGTCATAGGTTGCAGGAAAAGGCAGAAATTTGTTTTGAATACAAACCTGGTGATAGTACAAACAGCATCAAATTAGGGGTTTATCCTTTTTGTAATAAAGTCATACAGATTACTTCCCAAATGACTCGTAACGGGACTAACCTCAATGGAACAGTAAAAATATTAAAGGAACAGATCCACACCTACACACAGTATCAATGTATATATCAGATGTATACTTGTAATACTGGAGTCCAATCTGAAGGAAGTTGCTCTCCACCAT
Organism: Azemiops feae; assembly: GCA_023970755.1. Lineage (NCBI taxonomy): Eukaryota > Metazoa > Chordata > Lepidosauria > Squamata > Viperidae > Azemiops > Azemiops feae. The sequence goes on along the minus strand of JALGBA010003050.1, from coordinate 41,794 downwards.
GCCCTGTTACCACCTCAGCCAATGACATGTTTCATAAGCAATGCGGACAATATAATGTTTCCAACAGCAAGGTCATGACATGTCGATGGATTTCCTCTATAGTCAAGTTGATTGAGTCATCAGATAACTCCACATTTCCTATAATTGATCATGGACTATGGTTTTTGTGTGGCCGACGAGCATATTCACATGTCCCACCAAGGTGGTCTGGCTGTTGTACCTTGGGATATGTATTACCATCTCTGCTGGTCTCTGACACCCTGCCTGTTGGACGTCTTCGCAATAGGAGGGAGGATATTAAGTCTCCATTAAATTTAAACTGGGGCGTTGCTATTGCTCGTGGGATGATACCACCACTAGGGATCGCTATGAACTATAGGGATCTGCATGCTTTAAATAATTGGACTGTTGTAATGTTTAATGATACCATTAATGCACTCAAATTAGTAACTAAGGAATTGACTGAGGTTAGAGAAGTAGTATTGCAAAATAGGTATGCTTTGGATTTTATGTTAGCTTCTAAAGGTGGCGTCTGTGCACTGATCCACTCCCATTGTTGTGTATACATCCATGACTATAAACTGAATATCACCCACACGATACTACACATGGAAGACATGATCAACAACAACCCCCTTCAGACCAACGGCCCAGATGCCCTGGACATATGGGGGGCATTGTGGTCCTGGTTACCGGACGGCTCTTGGCTGCGCTCTCTGATTCCTACAATAATAACCATAATCATTCTTCTGATCATGTTGTGTTGTTGCATTTAATGTCTTCCTTCCCTACTGCAGACATGTAAAGGTCTTTTACCTTCCCAAAGAAAAGATATGTTTATAGCCGAAAGACAATCACTTTTAAGCCTTGAAGGCCTACGTATTGAAAAAACAAAAACAGAGGAGATGTGGGAGTAATGTCCCTGTAGCCCATGTGTAGGCTGCCATGTAGCTGAACCACATGGACGGAAACAGGACAAAGGAGAACTTTGAGCAATAATCCCATTGACAACTCCTCCCAGTCACAAACGGCTTGGAAATTGTGCTCTATATCACGTACTCATATGTAAATAGGCAATCCCTCCTACTTGCTTCCTGTACACACCCACATTTTGCTGAGCTAATAAAAGAGATTCCCTGACTTTTGTTCTGGGTCTCTCATCCCGAGGAAAAACTCTGCGTGGTGTTATTTCTTCACTGTTTCGGCTAAATTTCATGAGAGGCCCTCTGGAAGCGGAAAAACCGCACACCCTGTATTTCATTGCAGCTTGTTGAAACCTTTCAGAGAATCAACTCTAAGACCCCCTCCCAAGAAAGCTCCTGGTCCCCTTGTGGTGACTGGGGAGACTCATTACGAGGTGAAACGCATTCTTGATGCTAGATTGTACAAAGGGAAATTGCAATACTTGGTGCAGTGGAAGGGCTACCCCTTATCAGAGGCTACTTGGGTGAAGTGTACTGATGCAAAAGCTTATTTGTAAATTTTATTATAAACATCCGAACAAACCAAGGGGAAATCCTTAACTTATGCTTTTGTTTGATTTGCAGGACTTCTCCTTTCTGTTTAGGGGGGCTGAATGTCAGTGCTGCGACAATTGAGAAACTGTAGCCATTTTACCTTTTGCTTTCCTTGTGCTTTTTTCTGTTGTTTGGGATTCTCAGATGTAGAAAGGGGGAAGGGGGGAATGCTTGAGTGTTTTCTGTTAGCCATAACAATTGCAGCTGGGGTGAGAATCAAGGTCAATGTTAGCTAAAGTTTTGGTGGGTTGAAAAGTTGGGAGGAGAGCCCGCGTTTTAGAATAATTGGTGAATGTGATTTGTGACAGCCTCTCTGGGGTGGGAATTGCAACTTGTTACTTTGTATCAGGGGGGAGAGAACTTTAGTCTTGGGTTCAACTATGTAAGTGCCGATGTAGGGGTTGCATACGTGCAGCACACTGCCGTATTCTGCACCCCCACACATCTCATAATTCTATACCCTTTGCTCCAATAAAGCAGCCAAAAGGTCACCCCCTTTTGACTTAATGCCTTACCTACTGAAATAGATAACAGGCTTAGTTCCTTCTTCTATCTTCCTGTCTTTGTTCCTTATCTAGTTGTTGACCTTATAATATGTAACTAGAAAGTAGTTGGTTAGATGAAAGAAGTATTCCATGAATCAGCAAATGTAAAACATCTAATGATCTAATGATGTAAGAAAGAATATAAAAGCAATAAACACGACAGAGGTCGTCAGCTTCTGCTCAAGAAATGCGTGTGACTGCTTCTTAGCGCCAACATCTGGCGCCCGAAACAGGGACCCCCTCTGAGGGAAAGCAACAGCCAACATACTTGCCGTCGTCTGGAATAGACCCCTTGGTGCACCTTCGTCCTACGGGATTTCTCAAACGGTAAGTATGGGTTGCGATCTATCTCACCACCAGCAAAAGCATGTAAGAGAATTACGGTTTGTCTTACACAAATCAGGCATGACGATGCCTGAAAAGGACATTAGGAAACTGGTGAGTGAGATAGGGAAAAACTGTCCCTGGTATCCTGAACGGGGGATGCTCCGACTTAAGGATTGGGAAAGAATGGGTAACATCTTTCATCAAGAACCCAGAGCCCCAATTGATGTTTTGCATTGTTGGCATCAATGTCGCCACGCGGTGGAAAAATATGGGGCGGATGCAGTAACTCGGTCTCAATTAAGCTTTACTCCCTCTCCCGATTATGATCGTGAAAAGGTTTCAGTTCCATCAGCTCCTATATCTTCCACAATGGATGTGAAACCTTCAGAGCAAAAGGATTCTAGATCTTATGTTTCCATTCGCCATGTATTAGAAGATCAAATGGCGAAAGGGGAGGGAGATATGCAGGAACTAGCAGATATCCTCTCGGTTTGCCCTGTACATCAGACAGGACAAGTAGATGCGAATGGAGCTTCAGTGGTGGAATATCGACCGCTTTCATATGCAATTTTAACAGAATTGCGTAAGGGTATAAGAGATACTGGGTTAGGAAGTACTTATGTACAAGGCATGTTAGAAGCAACAATGAGGAACCATATTTTGGTACCGGAAGATTGGAAAACAACAATTCGTATGTTATTAAGACCAGCTCAGTATGTGGTATGGGATAGTGAGTTTAGACATCAGTGTGCATTAAGAGCTGCAAATTCTGGAGGTGCTTACCTCCCAGAGCAGTTGTATGGCTCTGGTGCTTTCGCTCCAGTGAATGAACAAATTGTTTTGCCTACAGCTACTCTTCAAATATCTTCTGAATGTGCTTACAAAGCTTTTGGAAAAGTTCCAGTAACTGGAAAACCATCTCAAGCATTTTCAAATATTCGTCAAAAGGCAAATGAACCATATACAGATTTTATTAATCGTCTGCAAGATGCCTTGAGACGACAAATTGACAATCCTGATGCCCAAGCTGAATTGCTCATGAAATTGGCTAAAGAAAATGCCACCACTGAATGTAAACGGGCTATCATTGGATTGGGAGCTCAACCTGATTTAGCAGAAATGATTAAAGCATGTCAGGATATAGGAACTGCCTCTTTTCAAACTAATCTCTTAGCTGCAGCTCTTACAAAAGTTCAAAAACCTCAGGGGAAATGTTATAATTGTGGAAAAATTGGACACTTTCAACGGGAATGTAGAAACCTTGGGGGAGGAATGCCTGCCTCCCGACCATTTAAATATATTGTTAGGGAACGTCCAAAAACAAAATGCCCTAAGTGTAAGAAGGGTTTTCATTGGGTTAATGAATGCCGGTCGGGAAACTTCAAAGCGGGCCGGTCTCTGGCCCCGGTCCAAACAGAGACTCCTCAGTAATTCCATCAGCAATTAATAATACCCCTGCTGCCACTAGAGGGAGTGCTGGGATAGATTTAATTACTCAACAAGAAGTGTGTTTTAAATTTCCAGGAGAGGTACAAGTAGTCCCTTCGCAACTTTCTGGTCCCCTCCCCTCTGGATATGTTGGATTAATTCTGCCTCGATCTAGCATGGGAAAAAAGGGAATTTTTGTAATCCCTGGAGTAATTGATTCTACTATACAGGCGTAATCTTTATTCAATTATGGACTAACTTGCCACAGACTTTGCCAAGCTATGCTAGTCCTGCCCAATTACTCCATTTGCCCTATTTTGTCCCTGCAGGGGGTCATGATAGGGATCGAGGGGACGGCGGGTTTGGTTCCACGGATCCTGTTATAATTGCATTAACCACCCCGATCACCACTCAGCGACCCCGTCAGACAGTCCTTTTTCAGGGTAAGCCTTTTGAGGGCATAATTGATACAGGGGCTGATGTTTCAGTAATTTCAGCTAAAGATTGGCCTGCATCTTGGCCCACCGACCCATGCCCTAGTGTTTGGGGTGTAGGAGGGCGACAAGGTGCGCGACAAAGTACACAATTTCTTTCTGCAGGTCTTCCCAATTCTACTGTAACTGTTCCACTTCGTCCCTTCATTCTTGACATCCATGTCAACTTATGGGGAAGAAACCTACTTAGTAAATGGGGGGCTACCGTCACTTTCGACGAATAGATCATTTGCCTTACCCTTAACTTGGTTAACTACTACACCTGTTTGGGTGGAACAATGGCCTCTTCCTCTGTACAAATTACAAGCCTTAAAAATTCTTGTTCAAGAACAATTACAAGCTCAACACATTGCCCCTTCCACTAGTCCATGGAACACTCCGGTTTTTGTTATAAAAAAGAAAAGCGGCAAATGGAGATTCCTACACGATCTCCGTGCCGTTAATGCATGTATTCAGCCTATGGGAGCTCTGCAATGTGGCACTCCCAATCCGAATCTAATTCCACAAGATCATCAATTGATGATCATAGATTTGAAAGATTGTTTTTTCTCTATACCTCTGTCCATAGCAGACCGAGAAAAATTTGCTTTTACAGTACCAGCTATAAATCACACTGAACCCACTTGCCGTTACCATTGGACTGTATTACCACAAGGAATGTTGAACAGTCCCACTTTGTGTCAATATTTTGTAGCCAATGCTTTAGCTCCTTTTCGTAAGCGTCATCCAACAGCATTAATATAGCATTATATGGATGATATTCTTATAGGAGCCCCTTCCATCCCATCTTATTGGCTTTCCGAACTTCAAGTAGATCTAGCCGATAGTGGATTACAAATTGCCCCTGAAAAGGTACAGCTCTGCTCGCCATATGTGTATTTAGGACACAAACTCCTCCAAAGTTATTCAAGTCCTAATATACCACAGTTTTCTTTACCTCCTTCTATTTCGCTGGTTAAGCTACAGCAAATTTTGGGCACTCTAAATTGGGTAAGACCTTATTTTTGCTTACCTACAGGTCTGTTAAGCCCTTTATTTGAATTACTCACCCAGGGCAAATCCCCTGCAGATGTAATCTCCATTCCCTCGGCAGTGCAAGGGGTTATTAAACAAATTAATTCAATTATAAGAACTAAATTCGTTGACCGTATTCCTGTTCTTAATTCTCCACTAACCTTATTAATCTTCCCCACTGAGAAACTACCGACAGCAGTCCTTTCTGCTATAAAGAACAATCAAGTTTATTGTACTGAGTGGCTTTATTTACCACATACCCCTTCCCATAATGTTTTGCCTATTTTTCTGGCTATAGCAGATTTAATAGTACAAGGACGTTTACGGGCTCTTCAACGAACCTCTTTTCGTATTTTTTCTATGCTATCGAATCAGCCTTTGTCTGATGCTATTACTGTATTTTCTGACGGCGGAAAGACTAGAGGAGCAATCACATATCGAGATGAATCAACAGCGAAATGGCACACTCTTCACACAGCTGTGCAACCCACACCACAACGATTGGAACTTGCGGCTGCTATTCTCGCTTTTCACACTTTTGCTCAAAAACCATTTAATCTCATTTCTGACTCTCACTATGTCTGTCAACTCATTGTTAATTTACCTGGTGCTTATGTGACACCTAGACTAGATGCTAATTTATTGTCTTTGTTTTTAACTTTGAGGCATTTATTACAGGATCGTATTCATCCATATTTTGTTTCACACATTCGAAGTCATTCCTCTTTACCTGGACTTCTTTCAGAAGGTAATGCTCAGGCGGATGCTGCTGTTCATATATTACCCACTTTGTTTTCTGATCCATTTTATAGTCACTCCTTTTTCCATCAAAATGCTCGTGGCCTGGCACAATCCTGCCATATTCCTTTAAGCCAAGCGAAACAAATCATTTCCGCTTGTCCTCAATGTGCTGGTCTCTCTCCTATAGGAGACAAAGGCGTTAACCCACGGGGTTTAGAAGCCAATAAATTGTGGCAAATGGATGTTACTCACGTTCCATCTCTAGCACCTTGGAAGTATCTTCACGTTTCAATTGACACTTATTCCGGAGCCATTTGGGCAACCCCCCAACAGGGAGAAACGTCTAATCATGTCATTTCCCATCTCATGGCAGCTATTACGGCTTTGGGAAAACCGGCTGTTATCAAAACAGATAATGGCCCAGCTTATACTTCCACTTCCTTCCTACAATTTTGCACTACATGGAATATTCTTCTTCAACATGGCCTCCCCTACAATTCTACTGGCCAAGCTATTGTTGAACAAGCCAATCGTTCATTTAAAGATTGTTTACTTAAACAATTAAAAAAGGAGGGATCAAGGGTACCTAATTTGGCATGGATAACTCATCAAGTTAATAAAGTCCTAATAACTTTAAATCAGCTGAATATTTCTTTTCAAAACTCTACTGCCTACCAGCGTCACTTTCAGCAGAAAGCTGCGCTCCCTAATCCATTGGTATATTATCGGCAATTGCCTGATAAAACCTGGTTAGGTCCAGCTCCTTTATTAACTTGGGGACGAGGCTATGCTGCTGTGCTTGCTCCTACAGGTCCTCTCTGGATTCCAGCCCGGTGTGTACGACCAGCCAAAGATGTCGTGGCATCAAGTCCCGAACCCAATCCCGGAAATGAAGAAGGTGACTCTTCAGACGGCGCAGCGTCCCTTTCGCTCTCGCCATCGCAGTCGGCCAATGACCTGGGGCGATGTAAAGAACCTAACATCCAAAGCGCAGGAGGTTCTTCGGCAACAAGGGAAAGAACCTACACCAGAGAATTTATGCGCTGCCATATTTGCGGTTTTGACTGCAAACTCTTTAGTCATTCTTTGTCTCTCTTTCCTTCTTAATTGCTGTGTGGGGACTCAAGCTCTTCCAATTCATACTTTAGAATCACGGATGAAGTATAATATTTGGGTGCAATTAGCTAATGTCACACAAGTGAAAGACTTTTGTCTTTCTGAATCATATGATATGGAAAATCTACTATCTACCTGTCTTATACCTGTGTGTGTCCCAGCATCAGTTTTAAAAAATTATACTGGTTTGAGCAATTTTCTATCAGACAATGAATTTCAATATGCAACTATGTCAAACTGGGGTCCTGCCTCTTATATGTTATCCTCTGATGCTATTGCTTTGCATACACCAGTTGTAGCTGTTCCTACAAATCTTACTTGTGCAAAAATTGTCAATTGTACTACTTCACCTAAAAAACCTCATTGTATACATATCAGTCAAGGGATTTTAAATTGTACCTCCTTTCAAGAAGTATCTTTTAATTATGCACATATATGGTTACAAAAAGGATGGTTCTTTACCTGTGGGAAAGAGACATTTAATTACATTCCTGCCAATGTAAGTACGACACACTGTTGCCTTAGTAGACTCACCACATTTTTACCAACAAAAACGGAACTCAACATATCCAGTTCAAAACGTCGCAGAAGGTCTGTAGTCCTGGACGATACTTGTGATTCTTCTATAACTCTCCTCAATAAAGCAGAGTATACTGCCTTAGCCGTTTCATTAATAGGAGTACCAGCACTTGCTCTTCGAGCTCATGTAAATTTAAATTCTCTTGCATGTAATTTAGCAAAAACCATAAATGCAACCTCCCTAGCTTTATCTGCCATTAATCAAGAGCTAATAGAACTTCGTAAAGCTATTTTACAAAATCGTGCTGCAATTGATTATCTGTTGCTCCGACAACATCTGGGATGTGAAGCACTCGAAGGAATGTGTTGTTTCAATCTTTCTGACCAATCTGGCCTTATTCAAAAGCTAATTAATGTTTTACATAAATTGGCTTCTGATTTACAAATTGATACCTTAGGAAATTGGTGGAGTGCTCTATGGTCATGGCTTCCCACTGGCCTTCTTGGACAGATTGTTCAATATTTTGTTATAATAGTTACTATCCTTATCAGTTGTTGTTGTATAATTCAATGTCTTTTCTCTCTATTTAATAAGGTATCTTGCAATTATCCATACTAAACCAACATTAACTTTGCCTCAGGAACAAGTTTATGCTGTATATAAACAAATGCAAAGATGTATGTCCCCTGATTACACCCACTAACTACTTCAGCTTATGATAATGCCCTAACTAATAAAATAGAAAAGAGTGAGATGTAGGGGTTGCATACGTGCAGCACACTGCCGTATTCTGCACCCCCACACATCTCATAATTCTATACCCTTTGCTCCAATAAAGCAGCCAAAAGGTCACCCCCTTTTGACTTAATGCCTTACCTACTGAAATAGATAACAGGCTTAGTTCCTTCTATCTTCCTGTCTTTGTTCCTTATCTAGTTGTTGACCTTATAATATGTAACTAGAAAGTAGTTGGTTAGATGAAAGAAGTATTCCATGAATCAGCAAATGTAAAACATCTAATGATTAAGAAAGCTTGTGTATGTAAGAAAGAATATAAAGCAATAAACACGACAGAGGTCGTCAGCTTCTGCTCAAGAAATGCGTGTGACTGCTTCTTAGCGCCAACAGCCGATATTTTGTTTCCTAAATAAAATGTTCTTTAAGGAAGAAATCTTTGCCTTGAAGTTGTTTTAATTGGATTCATCTATTGGAACCATGACAGGAGGCCTATAAAGCCCAAGCTGACAAATGGAGGGTAGAACAGAAACCGTACAAAGTTGGGGACCGTGTATTCCTCTCTATGAAATATTTACAGTCTCTACAACCTTCAAAGATATTGGGGCCTAAATTTATAGGACCTTTTCCTGTTAAGCGCCTTATCAACCCTGTGACTGTTGAATTAGATTTGCCAAAGAATCTACGGAAAATCCACCCTGTTTTTCACTGCAGTTTGCTCAAACCAGAAGTCACCTCCAATATCAGGCCTCCTTCACCACCGAGTGCCCAAACTGCAACCCAAAACCCACTTATGTATCACCGGGTGCTGGGTGGGCATGGCCCACTTGGTGGGCGTGCTACGGTGGTCATGGCAGACTGGGTGGACGTGGCCAGGGTGGGCGTGGCCAGCTCGATGTTGGGGAGGGATGCCTGTGGGGGCCGGGCAGGGTTGGGGGAGATCCAGGGGGTCTCTGGCAGGTGGGGCAGTTGGCAGGAAAGTGTCTTGCTCAGCTGATGGCTTGGGGGAAGGGGGCAGCTACACCCCCTCCCAAACGCTGCCGTCTCACGAAAGCAGGATGAAAACTCCAAAAAGCGACAAGGAAAAAGAGTTAAAACAGTGTCTCGCGATGGTTTTCTTCCCTGGGGGGTGGGGGGCATGGGGGGAGGCTCCTGAGCCCCGCAGCTCTTCCGAGGGGGGGAGGAGGACAGTGGGGAGGGGCTGTGCTGGGATTGGGGCTCCTCGTGCCTTCTGCTGCCCGCCTGCACTCTCCTGCCTCAGATGCCGCAGCTCCGCTTGCCTGGCAGGGCGGGGGCGTGCTCATGCTCGGGGACGCACGTGGGGCTGCTGCCTCGCTTGCCGTGCTGGGGTTAGGCTGGACTGGGCTGGGTGCGGAGCCTCCTCGCTGCTTCTTCCCCCGCGGACATCGGGAGTGCTCACCCCACCTACCGCTCGTCCTGCCTCCCTTCGGGTTCCCTCGGCCTGTCCCCCCCACTCCAGGCTGGGGCTGGTCAGATTCCCCCCATGGGCAGCGCTGCGCCTGTCCCCGGCCAGCCCTCCTCCTCCATCCTCCTCCTCCTTCTGCGGGCAGACCGTGGCTTACCAAGCCGGGCGGCGCCTCTCCCTGCATGCATCCTCAGGTGGAGGAGCCGGGCAGCCGCGGCTCTCACTCCCCTCCAGCCTCCATCTACCCAAAGCCTGAGCTCGGTGCGCCCGGCTGACCGGCGACGGGCTGGAGAGCGTAGGACGGCGGCAGCTGCCCCGGGACGAGGGGTAGGTGGGGTGGGTGCTCCCGATGTCCGCAGGGGAAGAAGCAGCATGGAGGCTCCGCACCCAGTCCAGCCCAGTCCCGGCACGGCATGGCAAGCGAGGCAGCAGCCCCACGTGCATTGGACCCAACCCTCACAGAGCACCGTTCTCCCGCCGCCCCGCCCCAGTTCCTTACCTCCGCCCGGCAGGAGGCGGCAAATGGCCGGTTTCAGTGTGGCGTGGCTGTTTGCCGCCTCGTGTATTGTGCCCAATGCCACTGCCATGAGGCCACGGAACAAGCCGGGCGGAGGTAAGGAACCGGTATACCGGATCTTTGCGGTAGAGGGGGCTGATAGCGCAGCAGCTCAATAGAGCAGAAGGGCTGAACTGGACACCTAATTTCTGCCTCAAGAGCACAGATTGCAGACCCTAGATAAGTAATCTGTCCTTTTAGACTAGTGATTTGTTTACAGATAGGACAGTTTCCAAGTTTGAAAAGAGTACTGCGAAAGACAGTTGCAAAACAAGTGTTGCACTGAACTAAGCCAGACATTCTGAAATAAAAGGAAATCACAATCTCAGACGCACTTGCCCTGAATGTACTACTGCTGTTTTAGATTTTTAGTTATGTGGGCTGCTACCTTTCTCCGCTGCACGCCCCCTTAACTCTTCCCAGCAAACTCTAGGCAGTTCAAATGCAATGGAGGTCCAACCAGGAGCTCAGCTACTTTTCTCCTCTGCACTCCCCCTTAACTCACAGCTTGCAGCTCTTCCCAGCAACCTCTAGGCAGTTCAAATGCAATGGAGGTCCAACCAGGAGCTCAGCTACTTTTCTCCTCTGCACTCCCCCTTAACTCACAGCTTGAAGCTCTTCCCAGCAACCTCTAGGCAGTTCAAATGCAATGGAGGTCCAACCAGGAGCTCAGCTACTTTTCTCCTCTGATATTGAAGAGTACTGGGCCTAAGACAGAACCTTGTGCTACCCCACTGCTTACGTCCCTCCATGTAGATGTAGTACCATTAAGGACTACTCGTTGAGTATGGTTTGTCACCCAGTTACAAATCCATCTGGTGGTGATGCTGTCTATCCCATATTTTTCTAGTTTACCAAGAAGTAGCTTGTGGTCTACTTTGTCGAATGCCTTGCTAAAGTCTAAGTATACTATGTTCACAACATTTCGCTGGTCTACTAATTTAGTCACAATGTCAAAGAACGAAATAAGATTGGTTTGGCACGATCTGTCTTTAACAAAAACAGATGCTACTAGTTATAACTTTGTTTCTAGATGTTCACAGTTTTTTATTATTTTTTCCAGTATCTTCCCAGGTATTGATGTTATGCTGATTGGTCTGTAGTTTCCTGGGTCTGTTTTTTTTCCTTTTTTGAAGATGGGAACCACATCAAGTCTTTTCCAATCTTCTGGTAGTTCACCGGTGCTCCAGGATTTTTTTAAACATATGGTACAATGTTTCTAAGATACACATCTGCCAGCTGCTTCAGAACTCTGGGATGTAATCCATCAGGTCCTGGTGATTTTATATTCATCAAGGTCAGACAGGTGTTCTCTTACCATTTTCTTGCTTATTTTAATTTTTATTTCTAGTCTTTCTTTTACAGTTATGTTTTTGGTAGGTTGGGCTATAGTTTCTTTCTGTGTGACTGATGCAAAGAATGAGTTAAGCAGCTCTGCTTTCTCTACTGCCTGTTACTTCCTTGCCAGCTTCTCTCTTAAGTGGACTATTTCCTTGACTTTTTTCTGGTTATTTATATGTTGAAACTTTTTTTATTATCTTTGACTTTTGTTGCAAGTCTTTGTTCATTCTGAGCCTTTGCTTTCCTGACTTCATCTTTGCAGATTCTGGCTATCTGCTGATATTCTGCCTTAGTTATGTGTCCCTCTTTCCAGTTTTTGCACTTGTCTTTTTGTATTTCAGTTTATCAGGGAGATCTTTGTGCAACCATGCTGGTTTCTTCTTGGATTTCTTAATTTTCTTTTTCAGTGGTATTGGGCTTGATTGGGCTTTTATGATTGTATTTTTCGGTTTCCCATGCTGCTTGAGTTGTTTTCCCCTTTAGGATTTTCATCCATCGAATCTTTCCTAGGCTCTCTCTGAGTTTGTTAAAATCAGCTCTTTTAAAGTTTAAGACGCTGGTTAGATTATGTTCTATTGGTTGTGTTTGCATTATATTGAATTCCAATATGACGTGGTCACTCTCGCCCAAGGTTCCGGCAACTTCAACTCCCTCTATCATTTCTTCTCTATTAGTAAGAATTAGGTCCAGTATAGCTTTTCCTCTAGTTCCCTCCTCTACCTTTTGAATGACAACATTGTCAGCTAAGTTGGTTAGGAATCTGTTCGATCTCCCACTTGCTGCAAAGTTTGTCTCCCAGTTGATATCAGGGTAGTTAAAGTCTCCCCTTACTACTACTTACTACTACTACTTACTACATACATTTGTTAATTGATTAGCAAAGAGTTCATCTATTTCTTCTGCTTGGTTGGGTGGCCTGTAGTATACTCCTATAGCAATGTCATTTTTTTCCTTTTAAATTGACCCATATGGATTCTAGGTGGTTTTCATCCTTGGTTTTGTGTATTTCTGTAGAGCTGTAGTGATCTTTTATATATAATGCAACTCCACCTCCTTTTTTGTTAGGTCTGTTTCTTTTGAATAGTTTGCATCCTTCCATCAGTACATTCCAGTCATGATTTTCATCCCACCAAGTTTCAGTAATGGCAACAATATCATATCTGCCTTCATGTACTAATATAATACTTCAAGTTCACCCTGTTTGTTCCCTAAACTTTGAGCATTAGTGTATAGGCATTTGAGTCTTTTATTGGTCTTGGGTATGTTTCTTGTATCTCCTACTTTGTAACTGGGATTTACATCCTTTCCATCACTCTCTATTTCATTATGTTTTTCTTTTTTTCTCTTTACTCCCTTCCTCCTTATGTGATTGGTTATCTAGTGGTTTTTGCTTGGAATTAGTTTCTATAGGTCGTGAAGATTGCCCCCCCCCCCTTAATTTTAGTTTAAAGCCCTTTTGATAAGAAGAGCCAGTCGTTTTCTGAATATATTGTTTCCAATGATGATTGGAATGTGTGGGGAGCTGGGAAGGAGAAAAGGAATTTACGTGAGCCATTTGCAGCCTGAGAAAATCTTGAAACTTCAAGGTCATACGCGGAGGACTTTTGAAAGGCGCAGACTGTTTTCCCAAAACAAAATGTTTAACCTGGATTGGTGGACAGTGGACAATGGGCGGCCCGGAGATGGAAAAGGGTTTTTTACTATGCTGCGTTTTGTGCCAGATCTTTAGAAGTGGCTTTGCTTCTTCTGTGCCTATATGGATCTGTCAGTAAAGTTTTACTCTTGGTAACTAAAAATGTCCCAGGAGTTTCTTTTGCTGTACATGCCAACGGGACGGTTGACACTGGACTTGCTCAATGTGAGAGTAAATGTTGGATAGCAGGAAGGGCAGCATATATATTTAATAAATAAAAAGAATAAATTGTAGTAAGTTTGTACTTCACTGAGTTGTGTGAACAGGGTCACCAGAGACATTGCAGTGTTCCCCTGCCTATCCCCCCCCCCCAGTGTCCTGCTGGGTCCCCGCAGAGATTTGCTCCTTCCCAACTCGATCACCAATAGCTCACTTACCTTTTGAAGATCTCCAGAGCTCAGGAGGTCAGGGTAGGGAAGGACTCTGCTCAGCTAACACCAGCAGAGCAACTCAGACCTCTCCTCTTACAGAGAGCTTAGCTTTTCTTTGCAAAGAGAAGCTCTTCATTGCTTGGATCCCACAAGCAGCTGTCATTGTCCAAGACGGTGCTGCTTTGTTGCTGGGCTGCATGGGTCGCTGGGTCAAAGCAGTTTGTGGCTGTGCTCAGAAAAAGATAGCCACTTGTGGGATTGTGCCATGTGGCCCAGCAATGGAGCGGCCTGTCCTCCTTCCCTACCCTGTCCTCCTGACCTCTGGAGCTCTTTGAAAGGTAAGTGCAATTGTGATGGGGGGTGGGGAGGAGCCCCAAGCAGCTGTGGGGACCCCAAGGGGCAGGAAGCAGAGCACGAGGTATCTCAGGGGGTGTGGGAGGTCTTGGGAGGCCTGAGGCAGGTGGGCTTGTGGCTGCACTAGGCCTCCCAGGATCTGCCTCACCCCTGAAGCACCCCATACTCCACTTAATGACCCCCATATTCATTTAACGATTGCATTGGGGAGAGCAGGGATGGAGGGTTGTTAAGTGAAGTGAATCATTTAACAGCCATCCCAACTTTCAACTGTAATGGGTAGGCTCCATTACAGTCATAACCTGAGGACTACCTGTATACAAACGTCACATCTTCTGTAGTCAGATGAGTATAATGGAATGAACTCATTAGCTATAAAGCCATGGAGTTTGGTGGAACAATGGAACTAAGAATTATACAGCAGAAATACAATTAAGCTCTTGTACAGTAATAGCAATTTCTACCACAGTGTTTTAATGCACTCAAGGACCTGAACCTTTAAAAAAAAAAATACTGTGAAGACTTTTGATGCCATATTATTAGCTGGTGAGAACCTCACCTCTGGGATCAGAATCTGAAAGAAGCAATTTGGAAATATGAATATAGACAGGTGTTACCATTTTTGCAACTGCCTGGCAAGGAAGCAGGCTGGCAAATTCCAAGGAACATGTAGGTCATTCACTTGGGGAACTGATACTATCTTAGCAAGTGTTTGCATGTTACAGTAGGTTAAAAGCAATTTAAGTTTGGTTCATTGTATCTTCCAAATCATGTATTAATTAGACTGTAGTTAAAGAGGATCTTAGCACTAATCTGAAATTAATCTTCAGGAAAATAAGCAGTGTAGAAACAGCCACAAAATGGAGTTACTCCAGAATTAGTGTTTCCAGTGTTCCTTGTTTGCTTCTCATCTGTATGTCTGTGTGTGTCTGTGTGGGAGGGGGAGACTTCATTTTGAAAATGAAAGAACAGGGATATCATTTCATCTTGCACCCACCCCCACCCCCACCCCCAGCAAAAAGCAAAAGTGCAAAGCATGGATTCTGGATGCTTTTCCAATCCTTTAATAGCTCCATTCTAGGTCAAATAACTGGAATTGCATTTTAGAATGCAATATTCTCAGTTCCTATAGGAATGCACTGAGATATTTTTTTCCACTGCAGCCCCTGGCCAGATCCAACCCATTTTTGACATAATTTTCTTTTGCTGCCTTGTTCTTCCACACCAAACTTGGTCCTATTCTGTTCCCTTTTCAGAGTTATCCTGCTGACAATATTTAGACAAGTAGGCAGTATCCTGAGCCCCTTTACTTTCTTTGAAATATGTAATTAGGTTGAAAAGAATGGAAAGTTTGTTATGGCCATCTGTATTTTACTATGTATTTGGGGCATATTTGCTAAGTGAATGTTTTGCCCATGATTAATACAAAGCTATATTTAATGTGCATGCAAGAACAGTATATCTACTTACCTTTGTGTAACAGAAATAACCATTGTGGGAAAAATCCAGAGAAAGAAATATTTTGGGAAATATTAAAAAGGCAGAATATATTTCCCCAAAGGATTTTAAAGGCAGAAACCAACCCCCCCCCCGCCAAGTCTCTCTGCCAGAGACAGAAACCAGGTCTGCAGAAATGTAGATGTGATAATCTTGTCAGAAAGATTGGAGTCTGGAAACTGGGATTAGGAAGAAAGATCCCTAGAAGCAACAATCCCTCACACCAAAAATCCAAGAGTCATCAGCCACAGCCCCAGGGAAGCAGGATATGACCTTTGGGACATAATAGGATTAACCCACCACCATCAGAATACCAGAAAGGCACACTCAGACTCAGGTCAAAGTTCACGCCACAGGAACAACTCCAAACAAAAGCTCAAGAAGGTATAAAACCCACCACTCTCTACTACATGTGGTCAGCTTTTGCAAAGCCATCTTTCTGTCTGGCTCTCCTCTCCAACAAACTGCAACCTTCTTTCTAAAGCAGTCTCCATGTTGTTTATTCCCGGCTTGGACTGGACCCTGATGAAGATTTTTCTTTCAACAATTTGGTACCCAGGATGGGACTCCAAGCTAACCTCTCCAATGGACTGCGACTGGTAAGCCCCATCTTGCTGGCAGCAGACCCCTTGTGTCTGTGGATGGGTTTCCCAGGCTCTGCCCATGTGGAGCAAGGATAGTAAAGGGAGTTTTGAGTTTGAGCTCTAGGGCTGCTTTGGAAAGAAGGTAAGTACCTCTAAATTTTAACTTTAAAGCCCAGGGGAATGAGAGAAATGTGTTTATGTCTGTTTGTGTGAATGAGAAGACCCTTTTCCCAATCACAGTTGGATTTTGCTCCCTCTGGCCTTTCCTAACCGCAGAAAGGATCTGTTCAAGTGACAGACCCTGGAAAGCATAGGGGTTTGGCCAGAGCGCAAGCCCTTTTGTTAGGGAAAAGGGAAAGGCTGTGTGAAAATGGAATGGAATGAGTTAGTGAGTGGGCAACTAGCTAAGAATCACTGAGCAGAGCCCTATTCTGGAAAGGAGGTACCCGTACTCTGAATTAATCTCGGTGGACAGAGTCCTCCCAGGCCATTTGCCTGAAAAACCGAGGGGTTACCACTGGTTGGAAGGTACCTCCACCTGTTGGGGGCGGTGTAGTTCCGCAGGCGGTATAGTTTCGCAGGTTGCGAGGGACCAAGGAGAAAGCCTTGGAGTCTCATCACGGGGTCTCCTGTAGGGAGACGGATGAATGCCTGGAGCAGGGCCAAATTGCCCAACCAGGCGGGAATGAGTAAGAAGCGTGCACGCAAGTTATGCAGGAGTGGACTCTGCTCAGGGATGAAGCAGGAAAAACCAATTTGGCTAAATAAAAAAATAAAATATAGGAATAGTGATTTTCTCTCTCTCTCTCTCTCTTTCTATGCAACCACGTGATATGGTTAAGATTTGTGCCTTCCCTAATTTGAGTTAACTGAGATTTTTAGTGGGAATGACCAGGGTGTGAAAGCTGAGTGTTCTGTTTTTCCCTCCTTTACTCTTTTCCTTGTCTTTGTGTGTGTGTGTGTCAAAGTCTTTGCATGTGAGGTAAATGTAACTGTTGTCTCTAATCCAAAGAGAAAAGAATTTTAAAATTCTGCTAGAAATTCTGCTTAAAATAAGCCATCAAAAGAAAATACCTTCAGTCTGTTTGCCTGGCCAGAAAACAGGCTGAAGATAATTGAGTTCCCTTTTGCCTTCCCTTGTTAGGGGGGAATGTTTTAAGCTCATTTAGAATGAAAATTTTGTTTGTTTTATTTGTGCATTTTCTGTATGTGTTGTAAATGGGTTTTATCTGTCTATCCTTTTCCTGAAACATGAGGTGTGACTAGCTAGAAGAGCCTCATGAGCTCAAGTTTGCTTGTGTAGGGAAATAATCTTAAGTTACTTTTCTTATCCTATCACTAATCAGTGAAACTACTATGGAACTAATCCTGGAACATACAAGCATTTATTTTCAATCTCTAATGTGGTATTTTTATCTAAATTGTGCATTGGTAATGCTGGGCAAAATGCTCTCATGATGTTTAAATATTTTGAAAACAGATATAAAAGGTAGACTGTGCTGCCACTGGCAAATTGCACACCTTAAAATATTAGGCTGTTAAAGTTATTTGGAGCTTTCAGCATTATCAAGCTGCCCAGCATTTTCAAGTTGCAAGTCCTTAAGTCCTCTTTAACATGTTGCAAATGTTCAGTTTCAGAAGTGAGACCTTTCATTTTTTTGTTGCTTTCTTACCAGAATCCAGCCTTTCTTTTGTCCTCATCTGTGGTGTCCTCATTTTGTTGTGACTGGTCTTATCTGTTTCTTTAACAACTGCAGTATTAATGCCTTTTCAAACTCTGTCTGCAAGCTACCCCCCCTCCCCCAATTCTACTTCTCCATTTCTTATCTTCTGTTCTCCATGCCTTTGTCTGATCAGCAAAGCCTCTCCTGGGAGAGTCCACCCAGAAAGGGGGGAGGAGATCTTGTTCTCATGTCTTTCAGCCCTGCACAGATGACTCAGTGTTATGTGCTCCTGGCTACTTTCCTTCGTGACCAGAGGCAAGCTCGCCTGACCAATAACCAGCCAAGACACAGTGAAGGCCTTTTGTTTTGTTTATTGCAATCCGCCACATCCCTCCTCTTTCCCCATTGGCTGAGGTACTATGAGGTTACACTCTTTCCATCCGCTTCTTACACATTTCCTGCTAACATATTAAATCATATTCCCATATTCAATAATAATAAGAAAAATTAGACATTTAAATGGTTATTTTGAACTCTGTGGATATTTATGTCCTCCTTTTAGAACAATAGGTTCTTTCCTGTTTTTCAATTCAGTATGCCTTTCCTCTTATCTTATTCAGCTTGTTTTCCTGTTTTTCAATTCAGTATGTCTTTCCTGGCTAGCCATTTCCTCTTACAGCTGGTTTTTTTATAGTTTGTCTTCTTCCTTTTCCCACTCTAAGACCCAGCTAATTTTTGCCTACGTGTTTATCTTACTTCCTTTATGTTATCTTTTCCTGATTCCCATCCATTGTACTTGTTTTTCTATTCAATTAGTTTCCATTGTATTGTAGGTTTAACTGTCTCTGAAGATTCATCATATTGATACATATTTATTAATCCCCCCTGTATTTCTGTATACTCTGATGAATCTTCATTTTTGGCTATATTGGATAACATAAATTGAATCTGTACATCTTCTCCAGAGATGCTTTTCGCTACTGACCCCAGTGTTTTGGTGCAAAATGAAATACAGCAGGGTAAACATTGGATACAAACACAACACATAATACCTATCACAACTATAAACACTAGCCCTATAAACCATCCAAAATTGGGAAGCCAATTTGTTAACCAACTCCAATCACCCCACATATTTTCATACTTTTGTTCAGGAGCTTTGGCCACATTCCTAATTCCTTTTGCAATGTCCATCACTGCTTCATGATTATCATCTATCTGTAAACAACAGTTAGTGTAATTAAATTTTCCACATACTCCTCCTTCAGAAGCTAATATATAAACTAAAGCCATTCTATTTTGAATTACAGCTTCTCTGATTTGTCCTACCTCAGTAGCCAGTAATTCTAGAGCTGTAGCTGTTCGATTAGCTATTACTTCTACCACAGCTTGTAATCTTATTATTCCATTGGTCAAAGTATATACCCCTCTATATCCTCCTATGGTCCACCAATTCCAGGTTACTGGTTGTAATTCTTTTATTATTCTATCTGTGGACCATACACCCTTCCAATTCTGTTCTGGGGCTTTAGCTATATCCCTCTTTTCCCTATATTTTTTATACGAGGGGATTTATATTTCATTATCCTTTTCATTTTCTAATAAAAAGAATTCAGGTATCAATACCCCTGGATAGCAGATTCCAGTCCAATCTGGGGGCAATGCTCGATATGCTCTTGACCCACATATCCAGTATTGACCTTTTCTTGCTGGCTGTCCCTTAGGAAAAGGTCCCTTCCAATTGCCATCCCATCCAACTGGTGCTATAGTCATATATTGTCCTCCATGTGGCACAGGCATAGCCCACAAGGTTGTTCCTACACATCTATATACTTTCCCTTCCTTTGTACATTTATCTGTAGGCCATTTATAAATGTTCCAATATTCAATGAATCCCGAGGTTAATGTTCCATTTATATGTCTCCAACCCCAGATCCATTCTGTTAATTGTTTTACTATCCCTTCCTTATTCTGCTTTCTGAATAAGCATCCCAATCTTAACCTGTTTGCTGCATAAGAACATTGTTTTTTAGTGTATATTGTTTTAAGTTGAGTACAGTTTACAGGGCCTCTTGTAAGTGGAATCTTGTCATACGTTTGAGTCCAAATACATTGACTTTTCCCCAACATTTGATGTCCTTTACTTCTATTTAAACAAAAGAAGCCAGTTGGAACATTATTTAACTCCCACATATGTTGGTTAGTATCAGTCCAATTGCTGACTTCCGGTTTGCCGACACGGCCGCCATGGACGCTTGTGAGACGAGCTCCGTCTCACACGTCCAGTTTCGCATCACTGGGGGGCCCTAAAAGGGTCGAAAAGTCACCCCGAAGAGGCGACCAGCAAGGAAGGGCTCTCGCTGGATCGCGGGAGAGCAGTAGCTCTCCCGTTAGAGCTGGCGTTCCCTCCAAACCAGTGGACGAAAGACCGGCCATAGCAATATGGCCGGTCACTAGGCTGTGGACAGCCGAAGTCACACTTACCATCAGGCAACATTAAAGCAGCGTGGAAGAGACTGGGTGAGATCTACCTCTCTTATATTCTAACTTCTTCTTTTACCTACGGAAGCTGCTAAAGTACTTTCCCCTCTGTGGAGAGGGAAGGGGGATTTTAGCCCTCCCTCCAGAAACAGCGGCGACTGACTATCCAGGGGAGCTTAAAACGTTGAAAAAATAATTGGATCCCAATTGGAACTTTATTTCCTAAAATTTGTGGACTAAAAGATTCTCTATTATCTATTTTTTTACTTTCTATTTTTATTGAAGATTGGGGTTTTTCCTCATAAAATAGAAGAAAAACTGAAAGGATTAAAATAACTTTGAGATTTAAAGGAAATTTTTAAATAGTGGGGTGACATCTTGTGGCTAAACCTGAAACTGCAACCTGTTATTCTTTAAGAGACTTGGCTGACAATTCAGAAAATAAGATAAGATTTATGTAACTTTGAACACCAGCTGTGAGAGACCTAGCTGTGCTTTTTATCTATTGAGGGGAAAAAAACACTGCAAAAGCCTTTAACTTAATTCATCATTATGGAAGAAGACCAGGAACAAACTTTTTTTATGGAGAAAAATTTGGCACAAATTCTTGATACGCTAAAAACAACCTATCAAATCCTTCTTACAGCTGGTGATGAAATGAGAGCTTTCAGAGAAAAACGAGAAAGCAGCTCAGATACGCAGACTCAAACTTTGATTATAACTAAAAAATCAACTATACAGAATATTACAGAAAAAGTGGAACAATTAAATATTATGACAGAAGATTTAACAGCCCAACAAGTACAGACAATGGAAAACTCAGAAAGAAATCTGACAATATAGATGGAGGAAAAAGCCTGCTACATAAATCAGAAGGAAACTGAGGATCAAGAAGAGGAACAGATGGAAGAAAAGATAAATATATCAGGACAACTATATCGAGAGGGGAAAATAAAGAGACGACCTGCTAGACTTGCCAGATCTGCTAGACTTCTCAAAAAAATGGCGATTGGATGGTCTTTTCAACATCACACAATACATATAACAATACAAGGAGAACTGTTTGACGACTCAGAAGCGCGGACATGGAAGACGACCTGGCAAAGAAAGAAAGCGAGAATAAGACTGAAGAAGAAGGGGATCTTGACCTACTTACAAGATTTAAAATAGAATATAGAAAATATCCAAGTAGATAAGATGTGTATTTTGAATATAAGATGTTGTTATGAATTGAAGAAAAGGAAAATTTTGGCTAATTAAAATCTAAAAGTATATATGTTAACAGTTAAATTTGAATATTTAGTTGCTTATAAAGGTTAGATAAAGGTGATTAAGACATATATATGCTAAGATTTATTGATGAAAGGTAAATAAACATGTTTTGATGTAGCGGTAAGAATGAAAACTAAAGGTTGAAATGGAAGAAATTTTGGTTACTGAATTTAAGATATGTGGAAATTATATGAAAATAAGAATATTATGTTGAATTATCAATCTGTTGATGTAGAATTGAGATAGATATGTATCCTGAACACCAGATGTTGTGGGGAATTGTGACAAAGGGAATTGGGGCCATTTAAAATTAAATGATAAATATTAAACGTTAAACTTAAATATTAATGGAAAATTAAAACTGGGAAAAATTATTAGGTTATTGATGGTCTAAAAGATGGAATGTTAAAACAATTAAGATATACATAAACTAAAAATTATTGATAAATGTAAGAAAGCTATTTTGTATCTGATCGATAGAATAAGAAGTATACTAATAAGAGACAGTACATATTAAGGGAAAAAGAGAGGAAATATTGGCTGAATAGTTGGAGACTTGTATTAATAATATCTGTATGTAATTGAATCATTGTAACTCAGCCGCCACGTTGTTTTTCAAAGATATAATGGTTACATTAGAAAAAAAATAAAAAGTTTGATAGTATCAGTCCAATTGCTAGTGTAATCCTCAGAGTCAGGGAGAAGAAAATGTGGGCTCAAAGGGACTGCTCTCATAGGCCATTGAGCTATCAAAGGCCTGCCACACACCCAACATTTGGTTAAATTGAACACCTTATGCACTTGTTCTGCAAATTCCACAAACAAATTTTTACCTTCATTTCCCAGGCTGTTCTGGTGTATCTTCAGGAATATTAGAATTAGAATCCACCCCCTCATGATTATTACACAGTATCTTACACCCGTAAATTGATCCACAATTACAACGATAATAACAATAACATTAACCACACTAGCAATTACAAAGGTGACATATCTACCACCTAATTCTTACAATTTGCAAATCTACTTTTTCAATTTCTAATGGTGTGACTTCTGTCTCAGTTATTGGTTTTACTTGTAACAAACCACTTTTACTTTTCTCATGAGTCACCACCAACACTTTTATTGTTCGTCTGGGGTCACCTGGGATTCTAATAGAGATGTTTGAAATAGATGGGGATTCTGTTCCACCACCCATTCAAGTTCTTTTAAACGTGGCTTTCAGTCCTTGTCCTGGAATAACCGTCCAACCTCTTTCAGGTCCAGTCACCACCTTTGCTCGTGTGTAGTGAGTCCAACCCTTTTCAGCCGTCCGGACAGCAGATTCAGTAGTCAGTAACACTAGGTAAGGACCTTCCCAGCTTGGTTGCAAAGGTTCCTCCTTCCATTTACGAATTAGCACCCACTATCCCGGCTGGATCTTATGGACTGGAAATTCCAAAGGAGCTGTTTGTGCCACCAAGCCTTCCTGTCAAAGAGAAGACAGAGACCCCAGTACTTGTTCCACATATCTTTTAATAAACAGATCAGATATTTCAGGTAGAATGCCCCCACCTTCTATCTTTGGCAATGGCAATCCAAACATCAATTCATAAGGTGATAATCCTACATTGGCCCTTGGTTTAGTTCTAATCCTAAATAGGGCCAATGGTAATACTTTGGTCCAGGGCATCCTGGTTTCCAATGTTAATTTCTTTAATTGATTTTTCAAAGTTTGGTTTGCCTTCTCTACCTTTCCAGAGCTAGAGGGGTGCCAGGCTGTGTGGTGTTCCCACCTAATCCCCAAAGAGTCCATTATTATTTGTAACACCTTTGCAGTGAAATGAGTTCCTCTATCACTGTCAAATGCTTCCACAATACCATATCTTGGGAGTATTTGTTCCAAAATAACTTTGGCCACTGCATTAGCTGTGGCAGAGGTGGTAGGAAATGCTTCTGCCCACCCACTCAAATGATCTACCAACACAAGTAGATATTTCAATTTCCCTATCTTAGGCATTTCAGTAAAATCTATCTGCACATACTGAAAGGGTCTAATGGCTATTGGTCTCCCTCCTTTGGGGGCCTTAACACTCTGATGTTTGTTAACCTTTTTACATATTAAACATCCCTCTGTGGCCCTTTGGGCTATCCCATAAATTCCAAGGGTAGCATAGGATTTCAAGTACGTTTCTACCAGTGCTTTAGTTCCCCAATGACTCCCCTCATGTAATTTTTGGATCACCATTCTTGCAGTACCTTGGGATAACCAGGCCCTCCCATCTGGTAATTTCCATTGTTTATCCAGTTTGTCATAGCTAGATCCTAGTTCTTGAATTCTTTCTAATTCTCTCTGAGTGAAGACCTGTTCTTCTTTGGGATCTTCCAACACAGGTATTAAGGTACAAAGTTTTTCTTCTTTTGCTGCCCTTTTAGCTTCCTCATCAGCCAAGCGATTCCCTCTTATTTCAGGCAACAGCCCCCTCTGGTGTCCTTTTACATGGATGACAGCCAATTTAAGGGGCCAGTTTACCTTTTCCATAACATCTTCTACTAGTTTTTCATGGATAAGCACCTTTCCCCTGCTAGTTATCAATCCCCTCTCTTTCCATATTCTCCCAAAGGTATGTACCAGGCCAAAGCAATATTTAGAGTCTGTATATATGTTTACAGTCTGTCCTTTATAGAGTTCCAATGCCCTCCGTAATGCCCATAACTCACACACTTGTGCTGACCAATTTGAAGGCAAACTCCCACGTTCTTTTACTTTTACTCCTTCAATAATGGCATATCCACTATACCTTTTTCCTTCAATCACCCTTGATGACCCATCTATATATATATATCTTTCCCTTCTTTTATGGGTTCCTCCTCTACATCTTCCCTAGCTTTAGTCTGCAGGTCCACTATTGATGCACAGTCATGTTCTACTTCTTGCTTAGCCCATTTTGCTCCTATAAAAAAATCAGATGGGTTGATCCCTCCCCCAGTAGTTAATATTAGATCAGGTTGATCCATAAGAATTGTCTCAAATTTCAACAACCTTGAGTCTGTCATCCATTTTGAAGCTCTGTTTGATAGTAACGCCCTAACCTGGTGGTTAGTTGTCACTATCAATGCCCCCCGAAAAGTCAATTTCCTGGCTTCTTCTACTAACAAAGCCACAGCTGCACAGGCTTGAATACACCTTGGCCATCCTTGGATGACATAATATAAATACTTAGACAAGTAGGCTATTGGCTTTTGTTGTCCCGCCCATTTCTGAGTCAATATTCCAATGGCATGTCCCTCATGTATCCCCACCCACAGATGAAATGGTTTCTTCAGTGAGGGTAGAGACAATACCGGGGCTTGCACTAAAGCCCCTTTCAAATTCTCAAAATCCTTTCTTTCTGCTGGAGTCCATTCTAATCTCTCAGGTTGATTTTGCAAAAGTTTTTCATATAACTTTTTAGTCTTGCTAGAATATTCTGATAACCATAACCTACAATAGCCCGTCATCCCCAAAAATCCCCTTAAGGCTCTTTTTGTTGTTGGTAATTGTAACTTTATTATAGCCTCAATCCTTTTGCTATCTATTTTCCTTTTACCTTCAACTATAATATGTCCTAGATATTTTACCTCCTTTTCTACCAATTGGGCTTTATTTCTAGACACCCTCAAACCTTTTTCTGCCAAAACGTTTAGTAACTCTACTGTAGCTTCCTCTACTTTATTCTTCTTTTCTCCTGTCAATAGCAAATCATGTACATATTGAATAAGTGTCACTTGTGGAGGTTTCTGATATTCCTCCAGAATTTGTTCCAGAACTTGTCCAAATAAATTGGGTGATTCAGTATACCCCTGGGGTAACACTGTCCACCTCAATTGTTGTTTTCTCCCTGTGTCTGGATCTTCCCATTCAAAGGCAAAGATGTCTCGGCTTCCTGGGTCCAAAGGACAAGACCAAAAGGCATCCTTCAAATCCAATACAGTATACCATTTATCCTGGGAAGGTATTCTACCCAGGATGGTATAAGGATTGGGAACCACAGGAAATCTAGGCACCACTATGTCATTAATTTTTCTCAAATCCTGCACCAGCCTAAAATTTCCATCAGGTTTCTTTACTGCCAGGATAGGGGTATTATAAGGAGACATGCAGGTTTCTAATAACCCATCCTTTAACAGTCCCTCCACCACTGGTTTCAACCCCTTTCTTCCCTCCATAGTTATGTTATATTGTTTCTGATGTACAGCTTCTCCTGGTTGTTTAAGAGTTACTTTTAAGGGTTTAATTTGAACCCTTCCCCTATTCCCCTCCTTTGCCCAGACTGAGGGGTTCACTTTTCTTTGAGCCTCCTCACTCAAGGCCATAATGTTTACCATTATTTCCCTTTCATTTCCCATAATAACAATCCCCAATTTACCAATTAAATCCCTTCCAGCCAAATTGCAGCTCCCTTCAACCAATACAAAATCACACCATACCCCAGGCTCTTTTTCTTGGGACTTAACTATGGTGGGTTCAAAAATTCTAGCTTCCACTATATGCCCACCTATGCCTTGTGCCCTAATTTTTCCTTGTCCAATTTTCAACCCTTTTGGTATGAAGTTCAACGTGGATCTGGTGGCTCCAGAATCAACCAAAAACACGATGTCTTCATTCTCTGGCCCAACTTTCAAAGTTATCAGGGGTTCCTGGAAAGCTGGACCCAAAAACAGTTTTGTCCCCTGACTCCCCTAATCTTCAAAGTTCATCAATTGATTTAACTCCTCCTGTTCCTTTCTTTTAGGACACTCATTTTTCCAGTGCCCTTCCTCCTTACAGAAGGCACATTGATTTTTTCCTAATCTGGGTCCAGAGGAATTTTCTCTTAGGGGTTTGTATCCCCTGGTGCCAAATGGCTGTCCTCGCCCTCGCCCTCGGCCTAGATCTCTCCCAAGACCCCTTATTGATTTCCTGTTTACTCCCCCCCGTCCTCTTTGCTGGCCTGCTTGCACCAATTGAGCCATCATTTTTGTCTTACGTTTATCTCTCTCCTCTTCTCTCTTTGCATAAACTTTCTGAGCCTCTTTTAATAAATCTTCTATTGTTTTAGTTTCCCATGTGTCTAATTTTTGCAATTTTACCCTAATATCTTCCCATGCTTTCCCTACAAATTGATATTTCAAAATCATTTGATGTCCTGGATTACCAGGATCCAAATGTCCATACTTTTGAAGTTGGCTTTTTAATCTTTCTAGCCATTCAGTTGGTGTTTCCTCCTTTCCTTGTTCTAATGACAGTGCCTTCTGAATGTTAAGACTCTGAGGCACTGCATTTTTAATACCTTCTATTAAATATCCCCTATAATCAGCCATAGCTTTCCTCTCTGCAGTCATGTTACCATCCCACTTTGGATCTGCATCAGGGATTTCATTCTGTTCATTCTTTTGTGGAAACTTTTTCTTACATTGTTCCTTAGCTGCTCTCCTAATCATCCCATTCTCTTCTGGTGTAAATAACATATTAAATATAGATTGCATTTCTCTCCATGAATATTCCATAGGTCCTAAAAACATTTCAACCTGTTTTCCTACTTCTATTGGATTTTCTACTAATTTAGGCAGTTCCTTCTTGAACTGTCTGATTTCAAAGGCCATTAGAGGGGCCTCCACATAACCCAGATTGCCTTCTCCTATAGGCACCTGTCTAAAAGGTGCTATAAAGACTTGTCCCCTTTTCTGCTGTCTTGTGACCATAGGGGAAAAGCCTTCTGCCATGCCCTTTTTCATCTCCTCCTCTAATTCCTGATTATTTTTGACTAATTTCTTGGTTTCCTTTGGTAGGTCCTCTGGTGCAGATGGCTTAACTTTGGACCCTAAAAGTACAATGTCATCTTCCTCCTCTTCTGGGCCAGGATATGGAGGAGGATTATCCAAGGGTTCCCATTTGGACATCTGCATCAGATTACCTTGTGGTCCCACCCAAGCAGCTGCATAATGTGACTCCTCTGTTCCTGCCTTAGTCTCATTTATATAAATATTTAAGTCTTGTATTATAGCCAAATCATTGGTACTGAAGGGAGGCCATATAAAGCCTCTGAATTTATACTTAGGCCAGATATATACTGTCAACGCTGCTAACATTGGATGTTCTTGCTTTGACAACATGTGGAGAAGCAGCTTTGCTTCTTTAACTTGTGTGTTACTTTTAGAGTTAGAATTAGTTGATGCTGGGGGGGGAGGAGGAAGAATGTCTCTCAAGGCTATTTTGAAATAAGAGAAGATAAGAATTTGGTGGGTTGTTGAACGGAAGGGAAACTTTGCCCTTCAAACTGATTGGAGAACGTGATTTATGACTGCAATTGGAGGAGGGAATTGTGATTGAATATTATGTGCTCAGGGGAGGGGAATTCAGATCTTGGCATCCCACCATGTTCGTGCCGAAGGGTGCTTTGCTAATAAAGAGACTTTAAGGTAAACAATGCCTCGAAGTTCTTTGAAGTATTCCCCTAATCGGAACCATGACATCATGCCAAGATCTACTTTCTTTTCAAACTATCTGGAGTCCTGAACTCCAGCCGCTGTCTCTAGGATTGAGAGAAGCTGGCAAAGATTCAGGAGAAAATTTCATCATGGGAAAAGAGAACCTGCTTGAAGACGGTGACCCAGCAGCTGCTGATACCCCAGAGGGGGAAGCAACAGACAGCGTGCTGTGGGAGGATGCGTTTTTGCAGGACTCCCAGATGGAGGCGGAACCCAAGCAGCTAGGAGAGCTGATCTGGCCGTCAGCCTGGGCCCAGCCCAGCGGAGACTCCAGAAGCCTCGAGACTGCCTTATCACCCTCAAAGGCTCCAAAAGCAGACTGGGGGAAAGCCACCGGGACGTCTGCCACTGAGGATTCGGGTGAGTGGGAATGCCTGTCTGCAGTTCGTAGCCAGCCAGTGGAGAGATTTGGAGGGCTGGAGATGAGAAGCAGAAATCAACCTCTGAGCGTGCCGCAGCTGATGGAGGCCCTGCAACAGCTTGGGGTGGTGCAGAAGCCAGGAGATCAGCAGCTGGTGGGAGGACGACTGCCACTCATCCAGCAACCATTGAGGGGCCTGCAGCAGCAGAGGGCGTCACAACCCCACACTGGCCAACAGCAGGGAATATGGCAGCAGGCCAGGTGGGGGCCCCATCAGCCAATGATGACTCCACCCTTCAGAGCAACCTTCGATGGGGACCCAGAAAAGCTGATTTTCTTCCTCAACCAAGTGCGCTCTCATTTGAACCTCTGGGCCTATCTCTACCCGGACCCAGGCGCTATGGTCGATGTGATTGCGTCCAGCCTAGAGGGAGAAGCATCCGAATGGCTGAACAATTTATATAATGAGCAAGCCCCCGAATTGGAGGACCCCCACCTCTTCCTCCTAGGGCTGAGAGAAAGATTTGAGGACCCATCCATTGGCCTCAAAGCAGGAGAACAAATCCACAAAATAAAACAAGCCGGCAGGCCAGCCCTGGAGTACGTACGAGAGTTTCGCAAGATAGCAGGTCGGATAGAGGGGTGGCCTGAGCAATCCCTAATCCATCACTTCATTGAGGGATTAGACGATCACCTCTCTCAGGCCTGCATCTATAGAGCAGTAACTGATCAGCTGCAGGAATGGTACCAGACAGCGGTAAGGCTAGACGTTCAGTTTGCCCACTATAAGAAGCCTCCCCCACCTGAATTTGAACTGAAGCCAGAACAACACGAACGGAAACCACCCCCACGAAAACTTCCAACTACTGCGACTGCTGAAAGACCCAGGCCACCTGCAGGCCCGTCAATCAACTGCTTCCGATGTGGACAGCAGGGACATCGAGCAGCAAACTGTCCAGTCCCCTACCCCCAACAGCAGAGCAGACTGGGACCAGCAGAGAGAAAGAAACCTGCCCAGCAGATAATGAGAGAAAAATACAACCGGATCACGCAGGAACCTGTTGCCCAGGTCACATCCCCCACAGAGGAGGATGCCGGGACTCAGGGGGGAGCCGCCCCTGCTCTACCGTCCTTTGACAGCGATGACGAAGGAGAGAACGACCCAATGGTGAGTCGACACATCCCACCTTTTTCACTGCCTGCCAAACTTATAATCCCTAAGTCGGGGGCACAAATAGACTTAACAGTGCTAATCGATTCTGGATGCTCCCGATGCGTCATTAGCCTGCCATTTGCCATGAAAATGGGCATACGGGCAAAACAGCTCTCCAAACCCGTGAGGTTTGAGCAAGCTGATGGCTCCCTGATGGGAGGGACTTTAGTCACGCAATTAACTGACCCCCTACACCTAGAAATAGGTGAGCACTGGGAGTTTATTCGCTTCCTGGTGGCCCCAAAAATGACTGAGACTGTGATTCTAGGATTAGCCTGGTTGGACAAATGGAAGCCGTTTATCTGGTGGGAGAAAGGAATGAGAACTGTGAGACTACCTAAACCTAAACCTCCCACTGATTCAACCGACATTGCAGGACACTTTAGGCCACCAAATGAACGAGCGCACATGGCTGCCTCACTGCCGCCAGGCGAGCCAATCATCCCCAGCGAGTACCGGGACCTGGCGGAG
This sequence comes from Azemiops feae, assembly GCA_023970755.1. Lineage (NCBI taxonomy): Eukaryota > Metazoa > Chordata > Lepidosauria > Squamata > Viperidae > Azemiops > Azemiops feae. Next base: position 11,584 of record JALGBA010003050.1, on the reverse strand, counting down.
GCATTCAGTGAGAAAGAATGCGATACCCTGCCCCCTCACAGACCCAATGATTGTTCAATCGAACTGCTGCCGGGAGCCAAACTCCCACGACCGGGAATGTACGCTATGTCCCCCCTCGAAATGGAGGAGATGCAACAATACGTGAATAAAAACCTAGCGAGGGGGTTCATTGAACGAGCCAAGTCTACTGTGGGAGCCCCTGTGTTGTTCAAAGAAAAAAAAAGATGGGTCTCTTCGTCTCTGCGTGGACTATAAAGGTCTCAACGCAGTGAGTGTGGAGAACAAATACCACCTCCCCCTCCTAAAGGACTTATTAACCCATCTGGCTAAGGGGAGTGTCTTCACTAAATTAGACCTGAGAGAGGCATATTACCGGGTGAGAATAAAGGAGGGAGACGAGTGGAAAACTGCCTTCAACTGCCCCATGGGGAGCTATCAATTCAAAGTCATGCCATTTGGACTACAGGGGCCCCAGCCGTATTCATGCAGTTGATTAATGAGGTCCTACATGATCGCTTATACAAAGGGGTTCTGGTGTATCTTGATGATATCCTGATATACAGCACGAATATGACTGATCACATAAAGCTGGTGAGGGAAGTGTTAAAGAAACTATTGAATGCCAAGCTTTATGCCAAATTGTCAAAATGTGAATTTCACCAGACCCGATTAGATTATCTTGGCTATAGAATTTCCAACGAGGGCATAGAAATGGATCCAGCCAAAGTGAAAACTATAATTGAATGGCAGCCCCAAAAGACTCGCAAACAGCTTCAGAGCTTTTTAGGTTTTGCCAACTTCTATCGTCAATTCATCCCCTCCTTTGCCGAGATTGCCCTACCCCTTACAGAACTACTCAAAACAGGCAAAGGAGGAGGGAAGCCGCGACCGGGCCAACCACTAGCATGGACGATGGGATGTCAAACAGCTTTTGAGAATTTAAAAAGACTATTTGCTGCTGAACCGGTCCTAAAGCACCCCTGTCCAGAGGAGCCCTTCGTAATTCAAGCTGACGCCAGCGACGTGGCAGTCGGGGCTGTATTACTGCAAAAGAACAAAAGTGGGGTCCTGCAACCCTGCGCCTACACCTCCAAAAAATTCACTGAAAGCGAGAGGCGATGGGCAATCTGGGAGAAGGAGGCCTTCGCAATTAGGTGGGGCCTGTTAAACTGGCAACACTATCTAGAGGGAAGCAAGGTGCCTTTTGAAGTATGGACAGATCACAAAAATCTAGAAGCACTAAAAACTCCCCACAAACTGTCCCCAAAGCAAGTGCGGTGGGCACAGTACTTTAACCGTTTCAACTTCACTCTAAAATACATACCGGGAGGAAAAAGCTTCCTAGCTGATGCGTTATCGAGATGCCCCAGTACAAAAGCGAACGCGAAGAGGTTAACGAGGCAATTATCTCCAGTCCACAAACTGCTGCCCAACTCACGCCTCGCAGGGCCTCTAATCCTGATGACCCTGGGGCAAAGAAGATAAAACAAGAGCTCCTCACCGATCAATGGTTCAAAGACAATCAAACCTGACATGTATGGATGGTTTGGCTTACAAGGGGGGTAAACTGTATTTGCCTGAAGCCCTCCGTCTCAAGGCTCTAAAACACAGCCATGACGTAAAACAGGCTGGACACTTTGGATATCTAAAAACTCTACATCTCATTCGCCGGCAATTTTGGTGGCCGGGGCTGAAACGGGATGTGGAAAACTATGTCAAGAGTTGCGCTGTATGCGCCACCATGAAAAGAATTCCAGGGAAAACCCCCAGGTTGCTGCAGCCAGTGGCAGACCCTTCTCAACCATGGGAAGAAATAGCTACAGACTTTATCGTAGACCTACCTGAAAGTAGAGGAAATACTGTCATCTGGACTGTAATAGACCTGTTTTCGAAGCAGGCACATTTCATCGCCTGCAAAGGACTCCCATCTGCCCAACGACTGACTAAATTGTTCCTGAAACATATCTACCGACTGCATGGCGCCCCTAAGCGGATAATTTCAGACAGGGGGATGCAGTTCACGGTGAAGTTTTGGAGGAGCTTTCTCAAATTAATTGGATCATCTCAAGGCCTATCGTCTGCTTTCCATCCGTCTACTTATGGGGCCACGGAAGCCGCTAACAAGATGGTGGAGCAATATCTCAGATGTTATATTTCCTACCAACAAACCAACTGGACCGACCTCCTCCCTTTTGCAGAGGTGGCTTACAACAACTCTGTTCACAGCAGCACTGGCTTCATGCCTTTCAGAGTAGCTACAGGAAAAGAGTTCAGCCCAATACCTGAATACCCTCAAGCACCCTCCACTTCTCAGACCAAATATTTACGCCTTAAATTACCCAGTAAGAAATTAGGACCGAAATTCTTGGGGCCTTTCCCCATCGTAAGAATCATCAACCTGGTCACAGTAGAATTAAAACTCCCTAGGCTTTTAGGGAGAATTCACCTTGTCTTCCATTGCAGCTTGTTGAAACCTTTGCGAGAATCCACTTTAAGACCTCCCCCTAAGAAGGCACCCGGACCCCTCGTAGTAGCGGGTCAAACTCACTATGAAGTAAAGCGTATTCTTGATTCTAGAATTTTTAAAGGGAAATTGCAGTACCTAGTACAATGGAAGGGATACTCGCTATCTGAAGCCACTTGGGTGAAATCTAGCGATGTGAAAGCCAACAGACTCATCAAAAGATTCGATAAGAAACACCCTAACAAACCGAGAGACAGTCCCTAACATATACTTTTGTTTTCGCTACAGGAATTGTCCTTTTTGTAAGGGGGGGCAGATGTCAACGCTGCTAACATTGGATGTTCTTGCTTTGACAACATGTGGAGAAGCAGCTTTGCTTCTTTAACTTGTGTGTTACTTTTAGAGTTAGAATTAGTTGATGCTGGGGGGGGAGGAGGAAGAATGTCTCTCAAGGCTGTTTTGAAATAAGAGAAGATAAGAATTTGGCGGGTTGTTGAACGGAAGGGAAACTTTGCCCTTCAAACTGATTGGAGAACGTGATTTATGACTGCAATTGGAGGAGGGAATTGTGATTGAATATTATGTGCTCAGGGGAGGGGAATTCAGATCTTGGCATCCCACCATGTTCGTGCCGAAGGGTGCTTTGGTAATAAAGAGACTTTAAGGTAAATAATGCCTCGAAGTTCTTTGAAGTATTCCCCTAATCGGAACCATGACATATACACTATAATGTATCATCCTTCCTCTGTCTAAATGCCTTGTTTGAGGCATTAATTTCCAGTTCTTCAACATTCTCCCTACAGGGGTCCATTCTGGAATGTGGATATTTTTCTCTGTTTCCTTATTGGCCGGCACACTGGCCGGGGAGGAGTCCCTCCTTTTCGAACTCTTATTGCCCATTAATACCCCTCTGATATATAGATACCCCTCTGGTATCTTACCTGTCAGGCAGAGTTGAAGTCCTTCCCTGAGTCAGCCGGCCTTTCCCTTAGGTTTTCACTGGGTCCTGGCTTTCCGTCTCGGGATCTCCAATTCCTCTTTGTTCCAGCAGGGGTGATCCGACCTTTAGGGCTGGGAAAAAAAACTTACCCATGTGCGCGCTCCACTCTTCAGATATCCCCGGCTGACAATGATGGAATGGATGCAAATCCCGGAGGAGCCCCCAAGGCTGTTATGTGCTCCTGGCTACTTTCCTTCGTGACCAGAGGCAAGCTCGCCTGACCAATAACCAGCCAAGACACAGTGAAGGCCTTTTGTTTTGTTTATTGCAATAAGCGGAAGAGAAGCTTTTAAAGCTTGGTTCTCTTCAAAGTTCTAACCCAAAATATTCCCTTCTTTATACAGCCCTGTCCTGGCCGCCACATCCCTCCTCTTTCCCCATTGGCTGAGGTACTATGAGGTTACACTCTTTCCGTCCGCTTCTTACACATTTCCTGCTAACATATTAAATCATATTCCCATATACAATAATAATAAGAAAAATTAGACATTTAAATGGTTATTTTGAACTCTGTGGATATTTATGTCCTCCTTTTAGAACAATAGGTTCTTTCCTGTTTTTCAATTCAGTATGCCTTTCCTCTTATCTTATTCAGCTTGTTTTCCTGTTTTTCAATTCAGTATGTCTTTCCTGGCTAGCCATTTCCTCTTACAGCTGTTTTTTTATAGTTTGTCTTCTTCCTTTTCCCACTCTAAGACCCAGCTAATTTTTGCCTATGTGTTTATCTTACTTCCTTTATGTTATCTTTTCCTGATTCCCATCCATTGTACTTGTTTTTCTATTCAATTAGTTTCCATTGTATTGTAGGTTTAATTGTCTCTGAAGATTCATCATATTGATACATATTTATCATCAGTAACCTTTTGGAAGCAGAGCACACTGACCCAGATGCTGCCTCCATCCATTTGAGCCAGAGAATTGGGTTTGAATCCAGCCATCCACTAGGAAGTCACCATGCAACTAGAGTGGAACAGATCTTCCCAAGTCCTACCATCCCCCCAGATGCCTGTGAAAGCTGCAGAGGAAGAAAGGAGTCCTGGAGCCATCGGTCCCCACGTGAAGCCTCAGAAGACAACTAGGAAGACTATGGAGGGAGGGTGGAAACTCACTATAAAGTTTTCTTTCTTGCCTCATTTGTATTGTAATAAGCCATTTGAATGTATTTATGGAGGGATGGCATTTGGGAATGGTTGACACAGCAAGTATTGAACACCTTGGACTTCTGTCTGGTGGGAGGGAAAATTTGTCCAGGATGCTTGTATTGCCTGTTTCGTATGAGTAGCTACATGCACACACGCACACGCACCATTCAGAATCACACTGAGTCTATCCCCTTCACCTACCTTCAGTAAAGCTCCCCAGGCTGATTCTTGCTCTGTGGCACTGCAAATTCCAAGGGGGAGGGAATCAGGTCCCCTCAGGCAATTTGCAATTCATATGCTGTCACTGAGGAGGTAGCAGGAAAGAGATCTCCAAACCCAAGCCCTGGAAATGTTGCACTGGTCGACTCAGAGTGAGAGTCCTAGGGCTCACTGTGTGCAATTTAATAGCCTAGCTTGCACACTGGCTAACCTCAATTGGACATTACAAACCTGGATGCACTAAACTAAGAGCTAAGGCAGGCTCAGAAAGCAACCCTTGAAAATGGGCAGCCAGTGGTTATGTCCTGAGGCAAACATGGCTGTGAGTAGTTTTGAGGAATGTGCAGACCTGACTGGAAAGCTCAAAGTGACATCAAACATCTAAAATAATTGGCATAGAATATTGGATACTATAAATTTCTTTTCCACCTAACAGAACTTTTGCCCTGACTTTTAGACCTTTATGGGTTGGAAGCTCCCCCTTTGGGAGCCACTGCAGGGATCTTTTTTTGCTGTCTCTATTAGTGCCTTCCCTTTTTGCATTAAGAGTTTAAAAGCTTGTTCATCAAGTCTCCCTGACCAGATCAATTTTTAATCTTGTGCCAGTAAAAGTGTGTCACTCACACTCTTATGGCACAAAGGGGCGATTGTGGGAAGTCAGCCCCCGCCCCCCCCCGAGAGAAGGAAATATTAAAAGGGCAGAATATATTTCCCCAAAGGATTTTAAAGGCAGAAACCAACCCCCCCCCAAGTCTCTCTGCCCCAAACAGAAAACAGGTCTGCAGAAATGCAGATGTGATAATCTTGTCAGAAAGATTGGAGTCAGGAAGCTGGGTTTAGAAAGAAAGATCCCTAGAATCAACAATCCCTCACACCAAAAATCCAACAGTCATCAGCCACAACCCCAGGGAAGCAGGATATGAACTTTGGGACATAATAGGATTAACCCACCACCATCAGAATACCAGAAAGGCACACTCAGACTCAGGTCAAAGTTCACGCCACAGGAACAACTCCAAACAAAAGCTCAAGAAGGTATAAAACCCACCACTCTCTACTACATGTGGTCAGCTTTTCCAGAGCCATCTTTCTGTCTGGCTCTCCTCTCCAACAAACTGCAACCTTCTTTCTAAAGCAGTCTCCACGTTGTTTATTCCCGGTTTGGACTGGACCCTGATGAAGATTTTTCTTTCAACACCAGTAAAAAGCCAAAAGTCCTTTGCCTGAAAAAAAACATGCTAGATAAGGGCTTTCAAAAACAGTTTTCCAAGTAGATGTGAATTGATTTGAATACAATAGGATTTCTTCTAAACAGCTGTGAACAGGAGTGCACTTTTCATGATGCTTCCCATAATTTATCAGTCTTTATGCCAATAATGTGAACCAGGCCTGTGGTTATTCCCCATGTTGCAGGCGACAGAGGTTTTTTGAGAGCCAAGCAGGGAGTTCGTGATGGAGAACTGAGTAAAGGAATTTCAGACTTGCAACTCCGTTTCTTAGTACATGCATCAACTTTTAGACCCTGGCATCCTTCTGTGCAGAAACGCCCGTTGTACTTTCTCAGCAACTGCATCATCACCTTTAGGATGTGCACATCAGGCAGGGAGTAAGTGTGGCGCTCCCAGTCAATATACAGGACTATCCTAGCCCGCGACCTGAACGGAATAACAGACGAATCCTCAGCAGAGTTTCTCGGATAATAGCAATACACACGTCGGTGTGGTGAAAGTCTCTATTTGCTTTCAATGGAAATTGCAGGCTGCCATATGCAGGATTCTCTTAGGGGGAGCCTGGAACCCCCACAGAGCGCGTCCCCGGGTGGCGGATTGGGGGGCCCTACCCATTATGGCTTTTATACTGTAATGGCGGGCTGGAGGGAATCAAATACCTCCCGTGGACCAACAGGCCTGGTGAGTGGCAGCTGGCTCCCCAGTATCGACTGAAGGCGGAGACCATATTGGTTGGAACGGATTCAGAAGAACAGCACACGGTGTGGTGGCAGCCACTTGAACAGCATGTGCACAGCGGTATAGAAAGCAAAGGGAAGACTACTACACTATATATTTCCCAGGAAAATCATGTTAATGGCGGCAAAACCTAACAATGGCCCCGAGTACGGGCGCCCCTTAAATGGGGCAGGGGTGCTAAGAATCTCCTGGTCCGCTAGAAGCATGATAAACCCAAAACTACGAATTGGTACATGGAATCTGAGAAGCGTAGACAAAGCTGGGGAAACACACAACACTATCCAAGAAATGTCCAAATACAATATCTCTATATTGGGAGTGAGTGAAATGCGCTGGCCTGAAAATGGAATGTGTAGAATAGGAAATTATGCTATCTACTATTCTGGTGAGAACAGCAAACACCATCGAAATGGAGTAGCTATAATCGTAAACAATCGTGTAAATAAATGCATTAAGTCCTTTATTCCTGTATCCGATAGAGTGATGATGATCCAAATAAATAGTACTCCAGTAAATATGAATGTTATACAAGTTTATGCTCCCACAGCTGACAGTGATGAGGAGGATTTAGAGAAGTTCTACGAAGATATAAGCAGTGTACTGAAAACCCTAAAAAGTAATGATATCACAACACTCATGGGGGACTTCAATGCAAAAGTGGGAGAAGGAAGTGATGCTCCTGTAGTTGGAAACTTTGGCTTAGGAACCAGAAATGGTAGAGGTGACAGATTTGTAGTCTTCTGCAAGGAATATAGGCAATGTGTGATGAATACTTTTTTCAAGTTGCCAAAAAGACGCCTCTACACTTGGAGATCACCAGCAGATACACGAAATAATGTAGTAAGGAACCAAATTGACTATTTTACAATAAACAAAAGATTTAGAAACTCAGTAAAATCAGTAAAGACATACCCAGGTGCAGATGTACCATCCAATCATAATCTACTACTTGCTGAAGTCCAGCTGAAACTAAAAAGGATGAAAAACCCAAACCCTGCTAAACCAAGAATCGACAGAGACTTCATCATTAAACATGGAGGGAAGATTAAAGAAGAACTAGAAAATTATTTAAGGGAAACCAACAACCTGAATGATGATGATGTAGAAGTGAACTGGAATAAATTTAAAAATGCAATAGTAGAGGTAACAAACTCAAAACAGAGAGGGGTACCACAAGAAACAACAGTGGATGACGGAGGAAATTCTTCATCTCATGGATGAAAAAAGATCTTATAAAAATAAAAACAAAGAAAAATACAATGAATTGCAGAAAACAATTAGAAGAAAAATTCGACTGGCAAAAGAAAAGTGGTTTGCAAAGAGATGCAAGGAAATAGAAGAGACAGAACGTATGCATGATAATTTCAATTTACACAAAAAAGTGAAAGAAGCAGCAGGCCTCTACAAAAAGAAAACCAACAACTTAGTTGACAAAGAGGGGGAAATTATCTTAGATGAGGATGAAAAACTAAAAAGATGGAAGGAATATATTGAAGAACGTTTTGAGGACACTAGGGATGATATAGATATGGGAAGTATAACAACTGGACCAAACATCACTATGGAGGAGGTTGAACATGCAATAAAAATAGCAAAAACAAGAAAAGCCACAGGACCTGATGATATCCCAGTAGAAATTTTAAAATTGCTGGAAGACAATGGGAATTTTTTTTTTACTGCAGCTCTTCAATCAGATATACGAAACAGGAAAGATACCAAATGATTGGCTAAAATCAACCTTTGTGACAATCCCCCAAAAAATAAATGCAAAGAAGTGTACCGAATACAGAACAATAAGCTTAATGAGTCATGCCCTGAAAATATTCCTGAGAATAATTCACAAAAGTGTTGCAGAAAATCACAGGACTCAGACCACGGAATCAAAAGAAGTTGGTTTATTTGCGCAAAGGTTCAGAGCAAAAATCATAACCTCTGAACACCTTCTCATGGAATAACAAGTACATATATACTCTTTTAGAAGCAGCAAAACACGGAAACGTAACTTGTTAGCATTGATTGGTTACTTGAATTACAGCCCCGTTAGCCCCCCTGTTGCTATGCTAAAGTAGCTAAATATCTTGTCCCCCTCTCATGGATCGAGGTCACAGGTGTCTTGCCAAAGCATCTAAGTTTCCGGCAGTTCATTTGTGGTTAGCTACCAGCGAGAGCGAGACATAGAAGCGAGACATATGTGGTTACTTGTAACAGAGCTTCAAGCTTGACACTCATATGTGACCGACAGATGAACTTGTGGTTTGACATTTTCCATTTCCTTTTTGCTTCTTCTAACTAATACACGCATTTAAGACTCATGTCCTGTTTCATGACCTATGTCTTGTTTTATGTCCTGCCTTATTCCCCCCTTTGAGACTCCATTTTAGGTAACAATTGAGTCTCACTTTTACAGTTTCTACTTGAGCATTAGCTTTTTCCCAGCAAGCAAAGATAGCTGAGCAGAATTTACGCATATATGGATAGGCATAATATATGGCATGATTAACACTTTAGACTTGCACACATCTTTCTGTTTCCTGCTGCCAGTTCAAGATAGAGGCAGATAGCACCAATAAGAAAAAGCGAAAAATCTATCTCAGAACTCCTCTTCCTCAGGCACGTCCTCCAATCCCCAGGCTGTAAGCCGTACATACACTCCACTGTCTGGATCCTCACTTTCCCTTCCTGGGTCTGAGGTGAACCTATTTTCCAAGGATCCTTCTATCACAACTAATTCCTTTTCAACCCTGATTTCTTTCACTGATCTCATAACTGTCTGATTAAAGGTATTGTTGCAGAAAACCACAGGACTCAGACCACGGAATCAAAAGAAGTTGGTTTATTTGCGCAAAGGTTCAGAGCAAAAATCATAACAACCTCTGAACACCTTCTCATGGAACAACAAGTACATATATACTCTTCAGAAACAGCAAAACACGGAAATGTAACTTGTTAGCATTGATTGGTTACTTGAATGACAGCCCCGTTAGCTATGCTAGAATAGCGAAATATCTTGTCCCCCTCTCATGGATCTAGGTTACAGGTATCTTGCCAAAGCATTTCCTGCAGTTCGTTTGTGGTTAGCTACCAGCAAGAGCGAGACATAGAAACGAGACATATGTGGTTACTTGCAACAGAGCCTCAAGCTTGACACTCATATGTGACCGGCAGATGAACTTGTGGTTTGACATTTTTCACTTCCTTTTTTGCTTCTTCTAGCTAATACACGCATTTAAGACTCATGTCCTGTTTTATGTCCTGTCTTGTTTTATGTCCTGCCTTATTCCCCCCTTTGAGACTCCATTTTAGGTAACAATTGAGTCTCACTTTTACAGTTTCTACTTGAGCATTAGCTTTTTCCCAGCAAGCGAAGATAGCTGAGCAGAAATCGCATATATGGATAGGCATAATATATGGCATGATTAACACTTTAGACTGGCACACATCTTTCTGTTTCCTGCTGCCAGTTCATCCTAGAGGCAGATAGCAATAATAAGAAAGAGTGAAAAATCCATAAAGTGATTCTCAAAAATCATCTTCCTCAGGCACGTCCTCCAATCCCCAGGGTCTCATCCGTACATACTCTCCACTGGCTGGATCCTCACTTTCCCTTTGTGGGTCTGAGGTGAATCTATTTTCCAAGGATCCTTCTATCACAACTAATTCCTTTTCAACCCTGATTTCTTTCACTGATCTCATAACTAATTGTCTGAGTAATGGTATTACACAGGGGATGAAGGCTAGTCCTGCTATTCCACATAACAACACAAACAGCATTTGTTTCCTCAATGTCCCCGGAGCCTTCTTCAAGTGTGAGAAGAGTTAATTGGCCATTCTCACAACATTTGGGACTATCATTCAGGGTCTCATTACTCAACATGCCACTTGCAAACATTAGCCAAAGCCATAGAAGACTCATGTTTGACAATCAATGTCAACTTTCTTTTCTTTTCTATCTTACAAGCCCAATATCCCACTCAGTTTCACACTCACAGTCACACCAAAGGGAGCAATTGCAATTATGAAATTACCATATCAGGAAGATGGATGGGATTAGGTGTGATTTGGGAAAGGACAGGGTCAGTCTTGGGTGAGCCACACAGCCGAGTCTTATTTGCTAAATATAATGCCCACACTCCCAAGACTCCTACTATACAACAGAGAACCCACTCCCAAGGTGCTTCAAACATAAGTGTCCCCAAGAGATACACACTGTCCTTGGTCACAGTCAGTGCTTTTTAGGCGCAACACCTGTTTCTTTGGGATTGGGATGTTTCCAGAAGAAAAGGTGTCCAATACAGCAGGTCACAATCAGGGTAATCAGAATCACTAAGGCCAGACTCACTGTCACCTTTTCCTTTATAGTCCGGTTCATCCTCTCTGCCCTTCCTCCCTGATTGAGGATGAAAAGAACAATGGAACCTCCAGTGGGTCCCTAAGTATTTAGCCAATGTCTGATTTACTTGATGTACAAACTCAGGTCCATTACCTGATGATATGAATGAGGGTACTCCATATCTGGGAATAATCTCCTTGAGCAAGATTCTGGCCACTTCTCGTGCCTGCTTGGTCTTGGTTGGGAAACATTCAGGCCACCCTGAGTAATTGCACACCAGGACTAACATTGCTTTATATAGTCCACATTTTGGCATTTCTGTAAAATCAACAACCAATGAATCCATAGGGTAATATCCCTTAGGCTGACTTCCTGGTGGAAGAATAGGTCCTTGTCTTGGATTAACCTGGGCACAAATGTTACATCTCTCAGTTGCATGGGCACATAGCGAGTGAATACGAT
>JALGBA010003049.1:0-32980 GCA_023970755.1 Azemiops feae | reverse complement strand
GTTGTTTTCTGGCAGATGTTTCTTTTCTTTTTTTTAGAAATGTTTTATTGATTTTTTAGAATAACAATCCTTAGAGACTAGTGTACAGCGTGTTGTCTTGGTTCATATATTTTGGGGGGGGGGACACAATCAAAAGTAGTTAATTAACAGTCAATAATAATTAATTTTTGTAATTCCATAATAGTACATTAATTAATAGCATATTTCTTCGATCTTCTCTTCTCCCACTAGTATTCTCCTTCTTCCACCTTAAACAAATATCATTCTTAATATTTTCAATGCATAAATGGTTAAATATAAACATTTTTTTCATCTTTGTACAAATAAGAACTTCCACGTATGATATTTTTTTCTTATCAACCTGTGTTGTTTTCCTAAAAATCATCTTATTAGTTCACCATATGTCCTATTTTCATAGTTCTTATTTAAGCTTAATTTACCCTTAATATTCAAACAATTCTTATCAGTCGTAATTTTCTCAGTATTAATCATCTAAATATTCAGATTTTTCATTTAGATACACCATCCCAATGTTTTCATATTTCATGCGTTATAAAAATATTATACTGCTTATCTGTCTTATGTCATCTACCTATATCATCTTTTCTGATCAGTTTATATTTCACTTATCTTTGTAAAAGTTAATTTGTGAAATCACTATATATCTTATTTCTAAAATTCTTATTTAAGCTTAATTTCCCCACAGTATTTCAGTCACTCCCTAGTCTTAATTCTCTTCAGCTTAATTTTGGGATGATGTACAGTATGTGAATGAAAAGTTTGAAATTCTTGCAGATGTTTCATTACCCAACTAGGTAACGTCATCAGTGCTAGAAGGGAGTGGGGTTTGCAGAGGAGGAGGAGGAGGAGGAGGAGAAAGTGGAGGAGGAGAACTGTGGGGTCCTTGGTGCTCTCTGAGCTCGGTTGTTTTCTTGCAGACGTTTCATTATCCAACTAGGTAACATCATCAGTGCGCCCCACAGTCTAAAGATTACTACTGAAATAATAAATAAGCCACATCCCAGCAATAATTTCCTTATTTAAAAAAAAAGTCATGAGTGCATCTTTGTCTTATTTAGCTATTCAAACAAATGTGTTTCTTTATTTTACAAGCCACAGCATATTATGAGATTTTCAAGCTGTCCAATCTCTCAGTATCCTGCCCCCCCCCCTTGTTACTACAATTATGTTTATACGATGATATGTGTTTGAGGCGTTTCAAAAGATTGCATCTTTCTCTTGTTAATAATTAAATCTTGCAATCAAAACAAATTGTTAGCTCTCCACTGAACGAATTTCTTGGTTACCTTCCGCATCCAAAAAAAACCCAACAATAATTTAATAACGATGTGAGAGGGAACAGATTTGAATGGATTCTCCTCCCAGTATTTATCCTTGATATTCAGTAATCTAGTTATTAATCCATGATCTCATGATGTATTTGACTTAGGGGTTTTCAAATACAGCTGCCTAGTGTCACGTCGGTAAGTTGGCCAGCATAGAAGTTAAACAACAAGGAAGGGAGGAAGGAAGGAAGGAAGAAAGGAAGGAAGAAAGAAAGAAAGAAAGAAAGAAAGAAAGAAAGAAAGAAAGAAAGAAAGAAAGAAAGAAAGAAAGAAAGAAAGAAAGAAAGAAAGAAAGAAAGAAAGAAAGAAAGAAAGAAAGAAAGAAAGAAAGAAAGAAAGAAAGAAAGAAAGAAAGCTATAGAACACTTTGGAGATCAAAAACCAGTTCTTCAAATTATATACAGGAATCTAGGGCTAGCCAGGACAGAGCATAGGACACCAGTGCAAAGTGGTCTTGGGGATGTGTGCCAACTAATGACTGCAGTCTAAACCAGCTGCAACCACTGGGTGGTCTTTAAAGACATCCTCATGTAGTCCTCGACTTATAACCACAATTGGGACAGGAATTTCCATTGCTAAGGAAGGCGGTTGTTAAGTGAGTCATGCCTGATTTTATAACCTGCTTTTTGCCACAGTTTTTGCCACTGTGGTTGTTAAGGGTATAACAGGGTCATTAAGTGAAAACGCCAGAAGGGAAGACAAGAAGACTAACCAAGGAGAGAAACAACCTGGAATTAAGGAGAAATTCCCTGACAGTGAGGGCAATTAACCAGTGGCACAGCTTCCTTTCAGAGGTTGTGGTCGCTCCATCACTGGAGGTTTTTAAAAAGAGATTGGACAGTCACTTGTCTGGAATGGTATAGGGTCTCCTGCTTGAGCAGGGGGCTGGACTAGAAGATCTCCAAGGTCCCTTCCAACTCTGATGATGTTCTGTTCTGTTCTGTTGTGTTCTGAATTTGACTTCTCCCATTGATTTTGCTGTGGTGGCGCAGTGGTTAGAATGCAGGTTAACTCACTGCTCACAGCCAGGAGTTCGATCCTGACCTGCTTAAGGTTGACTCAGCCTTCCATCCTTCCGAGGTCGGTAAAATGAGTACCCGGATCGTTGAGGACAAATATGCTGACTCTGTAAACTGCTTAGAGGGGGCTTTAGAGCACTGTGAAGCGGTATATAAGTCTAAGTGCTATTGCTATTTTTGGACGCCATCTGGGAAGATTGCAAATGCCGATCACATGACTCCAGGACACTGCAACTTTTGTAAACACATGCCAGTTTGCCAAATGTCCAATTTTGATCAAGTGACCATGGGGTGTCATTGTAACATTGAATGGTCGCTAAATGAATATGGGATTTTTCAACAGTCTAGTTCAGGGGTAGGCAACCTTGGCTCTTTTATGACTCGTGGACTTCAACTCCCAGAATTCCAGAGCCAGCCATGCTGGCTCAGGAATTCTGGGAGTTGAAGTCCACAAGTCATAAAAGAGCCAAGGTTGCCTACCCCTGGTCTAGTTAGACAGTGAGGAGATAAATTGTCAGGGCATTGCGCAGCCAGTGTCCAAATGAAGTCAGAGACCCTGACACGAACTTGTAGTTTTATATAAATAAATATATTTTTACATTTATATTTATAGCAGACAAGATAGTCAGGAGCACAGGAACATCATGAGGTAAATCACAGAGTACATACAGAAGAAAAAGGCGGGGAGAAAAGGAAACTCCCTTTTTACACCTAGCAACCAATCATAACGTAGATTGCCTCATGCAGCACTCTCCAACCAATCAACTACAACTGTTTGTTCTGGCCCATTGTACACTTTACTGTTCCAGCTATTAAATTAAATATCCTAACCTATATTATTATGATATCGTATTTTTATGAGGTTTTGGTGCTTAACATTTTGTGCCAACCAAGTCTGTTTGATTCCTTTACGGTTCAGGCTACAGCAAAACCTCATGTTAAGGGACAAATTGGATCAAACAGGTTGTTACTTCCCGAAATCAGTAAATCAAAAAATATGTCATCATGGCAACGGAATTGCCACAAATGACGTCATTCGCTTTTTTTTGCTAAAGGATGGAATTATGCAAATGACATAGAGAGATGCAAATCATATCATTTGCATCATTTATATAAATGCATCATCGTGCACAGGGTTATTATGCAATTGGTACAAATCCCAACCAAATTTGATCCACTGAACAACAAGTTTGTTATAGCGAGGTCTAAAAAAATTAAATTTTCAGGGTGTTTTGTAACCCCAGAAAGTGAATTAAGGCTGTTGTGTAAATACATCCTTTCGGTTTTGTTTTGTTTTTCATATTAATGGCCTAGATTCACCCTCTGCAACTTTATATTTCATCTCTGAAAATATGCCTGAACACCTCATCCATTTATTGATGGGGGAACAAAGGAACTTTGAGGCCACGTTTTTCTTAGCATGCACAAGTTATTTCTGTAATTGATAATTGATTGAAAGCGATTGTGAACAGTTACAACAAACTGTGATTTATTAAGCATTATTCTGAGATTTATGTGAAGTTGTTTCTAGAATGCGAGCGAAAGGATTCGTGGGCAGATTAAAATAAAAATAGAAGGGCAATCTGTAACGTGGAGAACAAAATTAGAATAACTAAGAATACAACTGAAGCATTTTGAACATTCGAGTAATTTTCCTCTTTTAGAACACTGTGGAAAGATTAAACCTCTCTTACTCCAAATCATTAGACTGAGTCATTTATTGCTTTCCATCCTCTTATAAGCTTGGTCAAAACTATGTTCCCACACCTGATTGCAAAAATCCAGATAACCAAATGATGCAGAGTACTTTAACTCTAATATTTTGACTCCAAAATCTAGAATTTTGCAAGTCAGGCAAGGCTTCCTTAGCCATGGTTGAGACAGGCACATTTTCAAACCTCCTATAAGACAAATACAGATAGTCCTTGAATTATGACCCAAAATTGAGGCGAAAAATTCCAGTTGATAAGTGAGTTTTCCCCCATTTTATGTAACAACTGTAACAAAAAGGCTCTTAAAAGGGGTCAAATTCATTTAATTGCCTTGCTTACCAAGGGAAATGTTTGTCTCATCTGTGATCGTAAGTCGAGGACAACCTATAATTTCAATCACTTTTTTTTTCTTTTTATCCTGCCTTTATTATTTTTATAAATTGCTGCAGGTGTCTGAATTAAAGCATCCCAGACAGACCAATTATAAAATTGTCAGAAAATCAGTCAGGCAATCGATACGCATATGTCTGAATGTTCCTTCTCCAGTGGCAAGCTTTTTGTCCATAAAAAAATTTTTTGGAGGAGGATTCAGTATTCAGCAACAGCAAGATTAATTAATCCTTGGTTACTAGTGAAAGTTCTGAAAACTTACATTATGAAATGAGAATGGAATATATTTATTACCAGTCGATCTAGGCAGGACCTGGTCAGTTGTGTTTCTAGCCTTTAGGAATTCTGAAATATTTATGTCTTTTAGTTGCAAAATATGTCTCAATTTTATATTCATTGCTCTGCTTGCCAAATCACTGGAGTGTTCTGATTTTCAGTTACTGTCACAAAGAAAAAAAAAATTAATGGCTGCTTCTGCACTAAATTCACTATGACTGGAAGGATCCTACAGAAAAATGTACAGTCAAGCAGATTAACCAGACATTTGTTCAAACATTGCTGTGTGGTACACACAGGTAGTCCTCAACTTACAACAGTTCAGTTAGTGACCATTCAAGTTTTGTGATCAAAATTCAGCCTCTTGGCAATTGACTCATATTTATGACGGTTGCAGTGTCCCAGGGTCCTGTGATCAGCTTGAACCACCTTCTGATGAGCAAAGTCAATGGGAAAGCCAGATTCACAACAACTGTGTTACTAATTTAACAGCTGCAGTATTTCCCTTCGCAGCTGTGGGAAGAAAGATCGCAAAATGGGGCAAAACTCACTTAACAACTATCTCACTTAGCAAGAGAAATTTTGGGTTCCATTTTAGTCATAAGTTGATGACTACCGTACTACAGAATGAGAACTGAATCTTTCTAAGAAAATATGTCACAAGTTTCTGGAGATCTTTGAGACTCTAGAAAGAGTACAGAGAAGAGCAACAAAGATGATTAGGGGACTGGAGGTTAAAACATATAAGGAACGACTGCTGGAATTGGGTATGTCTAGTTTAATGAAGAGAAGGACGAGGGGGGACATGATAGCAGTGTTCCAATATCTCAGGGGCTGCCACAAAGAAGAGGGAGTCAAGCTCTTCTCCAAAGCGCCTGAAGGCAGGACGAGAAGCAACGGATGGAAACTAATCAAGGAGAGAAGCAACCTGGAACTAAGGAGAAACTTCCTGACAGTGAGAACAATTAACCAGTGGAACAACCTGCCTCCAGAAGCAGTGAATGCTCCAACAGTGGAAGTTTTTAAGAAGAGACTGGACAGCCATCTGTCCGAAATGCTATAGGGTTTCCTGCCTGAGCAGGAGGTTGGACTAGATGACCTCCAAGGTCCCTTCCAACTTTATTAGTAGTAGTAGTAGTAGTAGTAGTAGTAGTAGTAGTATTTAGTAGTATTTAGTAGTATTTACTAGTATTTAGTATTATTTAGTAGTAGTAGTAGTAGTAGTAGTATTATCTGCCCCAATGAGCTTCCTTGTTTGACCAGATCAAAGTCCATCATCAAGCTCATCATCTTAATCTCCGTTATCTCCAACCAGATGTTTCCAGAATGCCACATGGTGAATCTGAAGCTAAGAAACCTGCAGGGTGGAATGACAGTGAAGGTTCTCCCTCTTCCAGGTCATGGTTGTCCCAAAGGTGCTTTCAAAAAGGCAAGTGGGTTTTTCTTGAAGATGTTTCACTTCTGAAGAAGCTTCCTGGATAAGAGGTGAAACACCTTCCAAGAAAACTCAGAAAGTCCAGTTGCCTTTTTGAAAGTGCCTTTGGGACAACCCTGCAGTGCGATTTCCCTTTAAAGGACCCCAAACTTTCAATTTTCTTCTCATACTAATTGTGGAGGAAAGTCCTCTGGAGTCCCAGGAGGAAGGGGCTGCTTTCCAGAGGGCAAAAACAAACAGAGATTGGAATGCTGTGTAAATGGGAAGATGCATTTAACAACTTTGCGTTTAACAAAAAAGATGGTGAGGTCCTAGAAAGAGTACAGAGAAGAGGGAAGGTGGATCCTCCCTAGCAGATCACAGAGTATATGAAGATAGTTGCTTTAGTCTGGCAAGATTCTGTCCAACAACAATAAAGAAACTACTCAGAGGTAACTCCACATGTTGTCCTTGGCTCTTGGACCTGACACTCATGTCACTCATGACGCTCTTCCCAGGAAGTTACTTTTGCATAATCTAACCCAGAGTTCTTCAAACTTGGCCCTTTTATGACTTGTGGACTTCAACTCCCAGAATTCCTCAGCCAGCTTGCCTGTTGAAGTCCACAAGCCATAAAAGGGCCAAGCTTGAAGACTCCTGATCTAACCCTTCTTTTCAAGTTATGGAGTGGAGAATCATGGGGAAATATGCATGGTTGAAAACAAGATCTTAAAGACACATTGGAAATGGGGCCCTTTTTCAACCATGGCAGCTTGAAGATGTGTGGACTTAATTCCCAGAATTCCTCAGGCTGCATGGGGAAGTCCATACATCCTCAAGTTGCTAAGGTTGAGAGACATCGCTCCAGATATTTGGATTAAATACCTGCTCCTTGAAAGTTGGACCTTAAAAAAGTAAGACAGGAAGAGCTGAGCTGAGGTGCTGGAGAAGGCTCCTGCATATTCCTTGGACAGCAAAGGTGACCAACAAGCAAGTACTAGAGCACATAACACCAGACGTGTCCCTGGAAGGTAAAATCACAAAACTGCATCTCACTTATTTTGGCCTTGTCGTGGGGGAATTCACTGGAGAAAGCAATTATGTTTGGGAGAGTTAATGGTAAAAGGAACCAGGCTGTTGTGGAAAGTCAGCCCCCCCCCCCCCGAGAAAGAAATATTTTCGGAAATATTTAAAAGGCAGAATATATTTCCCTAAAGGATTTTAAAAGCAGAAACTAACCTCCCCCCCCCAGTCTCTCTGTCCCAAACAGAAACCTAGTTTGCAAAATGAAGATGATAATCTTGTCAGAAAGACTGGAGTCAGGAAACTGGGATTAGGAAGAAAGATCCCTAGAATCAACACCAAAAATCTAAGAGTCATCAACCACAGCCTCAGGAAAGCAGGATATGACCCTTGGGACATAATAGGATTTAGCCCCCCATCATAAGAATACCAGAAAGGCACACTCAGACTCAGGTCAAAGTTCATGCCACAGGAACAACTCCAAACAAAAGGCTCCAGAGGGTATAAAAACCCACTCCCTGCATGTGCTCACTCTCTTTCTTCCAGAGCTATCTTTCTGTCTGGCTCTCCTCTTCAATAAACTGCAACCTTCTTTCTAAAGCAGTCGCCATGTTGTTTATTCCAGGCTTGGACTGAACCATGACGAAGACTTTTCCTTCAACACTATCAAAGGACACGGTGGCTGGACACCATCAAAGTTGACACCAGCCAGAGCATAGTGCAAGATCGGAAGATGTGGAGAGACCTGATGTCAAATCTGACTCATTCCATAGTTGCCTGCACCTGCTTTCGCTCGCAGCTTTGCCAAACAGTGACGGGAGGAGGGTGGTGATTTCTTAAGGGAGGGAGGGAGGCTATGGAATGCAAGCGAACCTTCTGTTGCTGGGGAGACGTTATCCAAGTCATGAAGAATGTTTGACTGGAGCAGACAGTTTTTCCCAAAGCAAAAGAACTGAACTCAATTGGTGAACTATGAACTGTGGGTGGCCCAGAGGGGTAGAGAGGAGTTACCTATGTGGGTTTTTGTGGGAAAATCCCAGAACTGACTTTGCTTCTGCCTTACCTAGATGGATTTTTCAATAAAGCTATACTTCTGGTCAGGGCTTTTTTTGTCATAGAAGGCACCGGAACAGAGTTCCGGCACCTTTTTTCAACGGATTTTCCAGAGTTGCGTTCTTTTCCTCTTGTTGCCATTCCTATCCTCGTTTAATAATAATAATAATAATAATAATAATAATAATAATAATAATAATAATAATAATAACAACAACAACAACAACAATAATAATAATAACAACAACAACAACAATAATAACAACAACAACAATAATAACAACAACAACAACAACAATAATAATAATAACAATAATAATAACAATAATAATAATAATAATAATAATAATAATGATAATAATAATAATAATAATAATAATAATAATAATAATAATAATAATAATAATAATAATAATAATAATAATAATAATAATAATAATAATAATAATAATAATAATAATAATAATAATAATAATAATAATAATAAAACTAACTGTCAGGAAGTTTCTCCTTAGTTCTAGGTTGCTTCTCTCCTTGGTCAGTTTCCATCCGTTGCTTCTTGTCCTGCCTTCAGGGGCTTTGGAGAACAGCTTGACTCCCTCTTCTTTGGGGCAGCCCCTGAGATATTGGAAGACTGCTATCATGTCATCCCTCGTCCTTCTCTCCATTAAACTAGACATACCCAATTCCAGCAGCCGTTCCTTATATGCTTTAGCCTCCAGTCCCCTAATCATCTTTGTTGCTCTTCTCTGTACCCTTTCAGAGTCTCAACATCTTTTTTACACCGTGGTGACCAAAACTGGATGCAGTATTCCAAGTGTGGCCTTAACAAGGCATTGTAAAGTGGTATTAACACTTCATGTGATCTTGATTCTATCCCTCTGTTAATGCAGCCTAGCACTGTGTTGGCTTTTGAAAATGCCCCGCTGGTGGTACGGTGCAAGCGGGGTCCTCTCCGCGCTGTCTGCCTCCTCTAGGAGGAGCCATGAGGCGCCAGAGCACCACAGCCAGAGCGTGGCTTGATTGGCTGGGTCGGACCACGTGGTGTGGAAGCAGATGGTGGCGGTGAGAGACACATAAACATGGAGGCATCTTTCACGAGAGGGTGGCTGGCATGGAAGCTTGCTCAACAGCAAAACTTTGCTGTTTCAGTTCCTTGGGTAATTCAAAGGCTGGGATGTCTACGAAAATCTCTTTTTATTCTTTTATACTTTATATTCAAACTTCAGAGGGGAAGAAGAAGAATAAAGCCAATGTCTTGTGATTTGGTATTATTATTAATAATAATATATATTAATTATGTATTGGTCAGATGTAAAGGTAGACCTACAGTATGAGGTTTAATCAGATCTATTTATTAAATTGGGTTTAACTTAAAGGTAAATTAAAAGTAATCTGTTTACTGACAAAGTTTCAACTTTAATTTGTTTCAAGTCAATATCCATATTAAACTCCAAATGTAAATTTTTCCACCTTGTTTGACAACTTCTTAAAAAATAATTCAATCTTTTACAAGCAACCAAATTTTGTTTTATTGGGCCAATTTCATTCCACATAGAAAGCTGACATTTCCCTCATTAAACTAAATGGGTATGCCAGTGGTAAATGTCCCAAAAGATTAATAAAATGCCACACAGTGCATGGTAACATCAATAGTATTAACTTACCTTGAACAAAATCCTAGTCTTTTAGATACACTAAACATTGAAGGGTTTTTGTTTCAACTACAAAGGTAAACCTTGTACCGTAGGCAAGGCGGGTTGTATGACGTGTGTGAGTTCCGGCACCTTTTTTTTTTTTTTTACAAAAAAAGCACTGCTTTTGGTCAATCTAAAGAGCCAGGAGTTTCTTTTATTGAAGGTGCCAAATGGGGCAGTCGACATCTGGTCCAGAGAACTGCCAAAAATCGGACATGACTGAATAGTTAACATCATCATCATGAGCCGTGATGGTGCAGCGGTTAAAGTGCAGCATTGCAGGCAAACTCTGCCCATTGCTAGCAGTTCAATTCTCACTGGCTCAAGGTTGATTCAGGCTTCCATCCTTCCGAGGTCAATAAAATGAAGGTCCAGATTGTCGGGGGCAAATATGCTGACTCCAGTGGTGGGATTCAAATACCTGAACAACCAGTTCTCTGTGCGGATGCAGGCCTGGGCCTCCGAGGCCTAGAATGGACTTCCGAAAGTGACATCCACGCACTTCCTCTGGGCCGTTCTAGGCCTGGGAGGCCTCCTCCAGGCCTCTGAGGCCTAGAACGAACTTCCGGAAGTGACATCCACGCTCTTCCGGCGGGCCGTTCTAGGCCTGGAAGACCTCCTCCAGGCCTCCGAGGCCTAGAACAGACTTCCAGAAGCAGCGTGGGTTCAGCCGGTTCTCCGAACTCAACAAAATTTAGCTACCGGTTCTCCCGAACCGGTGAGAACCGGCTGAATCCCATCACTGGCTGACTCTGTAAACCACTTGGAGAGGGCTCTAAATCACTGTGAAGCAGTACATAAGTCTAAGTGCTAGTGCTATCATCGTCATCATCGTCTACTCCTTTTCAGAATCTAGGGCTCCTTTGATATTTAACGCCCTGTTTTTTAAACATCCAAAGCTTAGTACCCACACAGCCCACAAAGACAAATTAAATCATGTTACAGAGCGTCACAACATGATTTTGTATCCTCGCAAAGCAAGAAGCAAAGTCTGGCACCATGCCATCACCAGTCATGTTGCTTTAGAGAATGTCAATAAGTTGATTCTGCAATCCCTTTGAGAGACAAGTTTCCACCTCCGCACCCTTCAAGGTCTACTGACACCTATCAAGAAGAAGGGGAAGAAGGAGGAGGAAAGCTTCTTTGGATAAAGCTGTCAATTTCCTGTTTAAAAATGACTTCACTTAAGTACTTCAGCAAAGCTTGTGAAATCACATCAGGGACAGAACAAGTCTTACCCGTTATCTAGGATTAATGATCCAGAACTAGATCATAAAATAATATGGTTGGAAGGGACTTTGGAGGTCTTCTAGTCCAACCCTCTGCTCAAACAGGAGACCCCATACCATTCTGGACAAATAATTGTCCAATCTCTTCTTGAAAACCTCCACTGATGGAGCACCCATAACTTCTGGAAGCAAGCTGATTAATTGTTCTGTCAGGAAATTTCTCCTTAGCTCTAGGACAAGGGTCCCAACCCCCGGTCTGTGGACTGGTATCGGGCTGCGGCATGCCAGCAACTGGTCCGCACAAACAAGCAAAGCCCCATCTGCAGGATGCAGGCAGCACACAAAACCACGCCCCCTCTGGTCCACGGAAAAAGCTCTCTCCATGTAACCGGTCCCTGGTGCCCAAAAGGTTGGGGACCTCTGTTCTAGGTTGCTTCTCTCCTTGATTAGTTTCCATCCATTACTTCTTATCCTGCCTTCAGGGGCTTTGGAGAATAGGTTGACTCCCTCTTCTTTGTGTTGTTGTTGTTGTTAGTTGTGAAGTCGTTTCCGACTCATCGCGACCCCATGGACCACGTTCCTCCAGGCCTTCCTGTCCTCTACCATCTTCTGGAGTCCATTGAAGCTCACGCCTACTGCTTCAGTGACTCCATCCAGCCACCTCATTCTCTGTCGTCCCCTTCTTCTGTTGCCCTCAATCTTTCCCAGCATTAGACTCTTCTCCAGTGAGTCCTTCCTTCTCATTAGGTGGCCAAAGTATTTGAGTTTCAACTTCAGGATCTGGCCTTCTAAAGAGCAGTCGGGGTTAATCTCCTCTAGGGACTGACTGGTTTGATGGCCTTGCAGTCCAGGGGACTCGCAGGAGTCTTCTCCAGCACCATAGTTCAAAGGCCTCAATTCTTTGGCGTTCAGCCTTTCTTATGGTCCAACTTTCACAGCCATACATTCTTCTTTTCATCAACACACCCAATTCCTGCACCCAAATGGCTTTCTTGCTTAAGGTGGGACTAGAACTCACCATCTCCTGGTGATTCACCCAAAGTCACCCAGACAGCTTTCATGCCTAGAACTCACTGTCTCCTACTGATTGGCCCGCTTACAGGGTCCTCTGTAACTTTCACCCACACCAAGCATATATGGAGAACAGAAGGCGGCTTATCAAACGTGATCTTCCTTCACTCAGGGAGCACGAAAGTCTAAAATATTGTGCAGCATCATTCTCCGAGAACTGCTGACTTTTGTTAACAGCTTGCAAAACACAGCACATCTTAAACAAACACAGAAGTGCCTTCATGCTGAGTGTTGTGCTTACAGCCGCAGGGGATTAAAAGGAACAGTATGCTTAAAGTCAAGCTCCATTTTCTTAGCCAGTGAGTTAGGCTACCAAGATCTCTCTCCCAAAGCTTCCAGAGTCTATGCTTTGATTTGCTGTGTTAGGGAAGGACAAATTGGTGCCTCCAGAACACGGGTGGATTTTGCAGGCCCTGGGCTGAACACACGGCCTCCTTCAGTGCTTCCGGGCCAACTCTGGGAATCCTGTCTTCAAACTGACACCAAAATGTAGCCATGAGGCTGTCACTGAAATGTGGTGACAGGATTCCAGGTAGTCCTTAACTTACAACCACACTTGAGGTCAGAATTTCCATTTCTAAGCAATAGCACTCAGACTTATATACCGCTTCACAGTGCTTCACAGCTCTCTCTGAGCGGTTTACAGAGTCAGCCTATTTGCCCCCAGCAATCTGGGTCCTCATTTTACCGACTTCGGAAGGATGGAAGGCTGAGTCAATCTTGAGCTGGTCAGGATCGAACTCCAGGCAGTGAGCAGTGAGTTAGCCTGTATTCTAACCACTGCGCCATCATAGCAAAATCAGCGGGAGAAGCCAGCTGATAAGCTCAGCATCTTTAACTGCTCAGCCGTCTCTCCCCCTATTTAGTAGCTAGGAACGGCAAATGAAGTTCCTGATGAGAAGGAAAAGTAAATGCAGCTTATTGCTTTTTTATTTTTTAAAAAAGTTGGGTTGTGATCTCATGACCCAAGCTGTGGTCCAAAACACCTGTACGCAGCTTTGTGGTGCAAGTACAAAAGGCACAGGATGTATGTTGTGATGTTATGCCAGCGGTGTGCTGCAGCTGCCAAAAAAGCCAACACAATGCTAGGCTGCATTAACAGAGGGATAAAATCAAGATCAAAGATGATCAGGGGACTGGAGGCTAAAACGGATGAAGAACGGTTGCTGGAATTGGGAATGTCTAGTTTAATGAAGAGAAGGACGAGGGGGGACATGATAGCAGTGTTCCAATATCTCAGGGGCTGCCCCAAAGAAGAGGAAGTCAAGCTATTCTCCAAAGCGCCTGAACTCAGGACAAGAAGCAACGGATGGAAACTGACCAAAGAGAGAAGCAACCTAGAACTAAGGAGAAACTTCCTGACAGTGAGAACAATTAACCAGTGGAACAACCTGCCTCCAGAAGCGGTGAATGCTCCAACACTGGAAGTTTTTAAGAAGAGACTGGACAGCCATTTGTCTGAAATGGTATAGGGTTTCCTGCCTGAGCAGGGGGTTTGGAACTAGAAGACCTCCAAGGTCCCTTCCAACTTTTATTATTATTATTCTTATTATTATTATTGTTATTAGTATTATTATTATTTATTATTATTATTATTTTATTATTATTTAAATTATTATTATTATTATTATTATTATTATTAGTCAATATACAATATTATTATTATTGTTGTTATCGTTATCGTTATCATTATCATTATTATCATCATTGTTGTTGTTTGTTGTTGTTATTATTATTTTATTATGTGTTTCACCATTTACCTACTGTCCCCCTGCAAGATGCGCAGGTGTTGTTAAGGCTGAGCCCTTTTGCGCATCATTCACACAACCTCACAGATAAAAGAGATTGTCTATTGGCAGCTGATACTTTCTACCCAGGGATGACTCGGCCCATCCTTCCTCCCCATCTGGGGAGGTTGCGTGCTTTTCAAAAGCACTTGAGAGACGTTTGTGTGTGTAGTTCCCCACATGTTGGCATTGGGCCCAGGCTAAGCGTTTGATGTAACTGAGACAATGATAGATACTTCAAAGTTTCGAAGATGAAAAGAAGGAACAGCTCCTTCTTTTCAAATTACCCACATTACATCATGCTTGGGAGATCTGTCATCTTCCTGATCGTTATCCCTAGCCTGAAGAAACGAAGTTGTTGGATAAATAAGACGTGGCCTCCGAGGTTAAAATTCCCTTGCTAAGAAAACCTACCTAAGGGTAGTTGGATTTTGTCTGTGTTTCTGATTTCAGAAAGCGGGTTGCAGATACAGTGATAATAAAAACTAGATTCACATTCCACATTCTCCCACTCTTTTACTCGTAACATTTAGTAGTAATAGTAGTAGTAGTAGTAGTAGTAGTAGTAGCTTTAACTGTTCAGTCGTGTCTGACTCTTGGCAGCTTTATAGGTAAGTGCTCTCCATGCTTAACATTTAGGACCATTTAAAAGCTATGTAAAGACTAAATACGAGAGAATCTTTATAGCTCAGGGTTGACCTGTGGGGTCCTTGGTGCTCTCTGAGCTGGGTGGTTTTCTGGCAGATATTTCATGACCCAACTAGGAAACATCATCAGTGCTAAAAGGGAGGGAGTTTGTGGAGAGGAGGAGGAGGAGGAGGAGGAGGAGGAGGAGAAGCATGACAACTGTGGAGTCCTTGGGGCTCTGTGAGCTTGGTGTTTTTCTTACAGACGTTTCATGACTCAACTAGGTAGCATCATCAGTGCTAGAAGGGAGGGAGTTTGTGGAGAGGAGGAGGAGGAAAAGGGGGGAGGAGGAGGATGGAGAAGGAGGAGGAGGAAGTGGAAGTGGAGGAGGAGGAGGAGGACTGTGGGGTCCTTGGTACTCTCTGAGCTTGGTGGTTTTCTTGCAATATTTCATGACTCAACCAGGTAGCAGCATCAGTGCTAGAAGGGAGTGGGGTTTGGTCTCTGTGTCTGTACAAGTATGTTACCCTGTCAGTATTGACTGACGTATGTCCAGAACCTCTCTGCTAAATATTGGCAGACCACATTTTTGTTGCCGTGACCAACGGTTGCCTTCCCAATCTCAAAAGAAAACATCAACCGAGAAATATCCTGATTTTTGAGGGAAAGAATTAATGGGTTTAGTATTATATATGCTTCTCATTCAAATAGCTTTCCACGTGGTTTCATCTCCCATATGGAGAAACATCTTCCAGGTAAAAGCAGAAGTGTTGACTTTCTACCTTTCTACAAGGAAGGAGGAAGCCAGGGCAATAGAAGTAAAAAAGGCACTTTGGTCTAGTGGTTAAAGCGCCACGCTAGAAAGCAGGAAATGGTAAGTTCTAGTCCTGCCTTAGGCATGAAAGCTGGCTGGGTGACTTTGGGCCAATCACTAGGAGACAGTGAGTTCTAATTCCACCTTAGGCATGAAAGCTGACTGGGTGACTTTGGGCCAATCACTAGGAGACGGTGAGTTCTAGTCCTGCCTTAGGCATGAAAGCTGGCTGGGTGACTTTGGGCCAATCACTAGGAGACGGTGAGTTCTAATTCCACCTTAGGCATGAAAGCTGGCTGGGTGACTTTGGGCTAGTCCCTCTTTCTTAGCCCAATTCACTTCACAGGGTTGTTGTGGAGTAAATAGGAGGAGGAAAGCAATATCAATGATATTTAGACTTATATACTGCTTTACAGTGCTTTACAGCCCTCTGTAAGTGGTTTACAGAGTCAGCATATCACACACACACACAACAATCCGGGTCCTCATTTTACCAACCTCGGTAGGATGGGAAGCTGAGTCAACCTTGAGCCGGTGAGAATCGAACTGCTGGCAGTGAGCAGAGTCACCTTGCAATACTGCATCCCAACCACTGCACCCCCCACAGATTAGATGTGTTTGCTGCCTTGAGTAATTTGTAAAACTAATAAAAGCGGGATATAAATAAACAAATAAAATAAATAATAATTAGGAAGCGGGCTGAAAGTACTCTATGGGCCAACCCCTCCCCCTCTCTTTTGCAGATTAGCTAACTTGGTGTGACTTTTTGCAGCCATGGTTTTGCTTTATTGCAAAAAGCTAGAGATGTACCAGCTCGGGATCTATCTAGACTTCCATCTGTCTCTTCACATATGGTCATGATTAGGTTGAGTAGCAAGAGTTTGTAATCCCAATTTCATTTTTTTTAAAAAAAAACACACACAAAACAGATGTCTTATGATGTTCCTATAATACAAACTCAATTGTTTCTAAATAAAAAGTCACTATCCTTGGAGCTTAATGAGGTATATCAACAGACCGCAGGTTGCAGGTATGGATTTATTTGTGACTTGTCACAGGAAGAGGGCACAATGCCAGGTCAACACCCAAACCTCACTTTCTTAATTTGGAAATTAGAAGCCACTGGATCATTGGAAATCAACAAACCGCATTAGTTTGCTTCTTTTTTTCCCTTGATTGAAGAGAATTGAGTGAAACTGGCAGGTGTGATATAGGTGGTCCTTGACTTACCACCGTAATGGAGCCTGCCCATTACCATCATAACTTGTCATGGTTGTAAAGTGGGCCACCCATATGACCAACCTGATTTTATGACCTTTGTGGTGGCAGTGGTTAAGCAAATATCGCGGTCATTAAGTCAACCCATTGTTCAGTATGAGGCATTTTAAACGTCACAAATCACAGTATGTGCAACATGTTTGTCTCATACTTTGAGAACGTGTTCATTGTTCAGTTCCAAGCTTAACAGAATAACAGAAGGGACCTTGGAGGTCTTCTAGTCCAAGTCCAAGCAGGAAACCCTGTACCATTCCAGACAAACGGCTGTCCAATCTCTCCTTAAAAACTTCCAGTGTTGGAGCATCCACAACTTCTGGAGGCAAGTCGTTCCACTGATTAATTGTTCTCACTGTCAGGAAATTCCTCCTTAGTTCCAGGTTGCTTCTCTCCCTGATTCGTTTCCATCTATCGCTTCTTATCTTGCCTTCAGGGGCTTTGGAGAATAGGCTGACCCTTCTCCCCTTAAATATTGCAATACCACCCTAGTCCTTCTTTTTGTTAAATTAGACATAACCAATTCCTGCAACCGTTCATCATATGGTTTAGCCTCCAGCCCCCTAATCATCTTTGTTGCTCTTCTCTGCACTCTTTCCAGAGCCTCAACATCTTTTTTTTTTTTCAATAACATGGTGACCAAAACTGACACAGTCTTCCAAGTGTGGTCTTACCAAGGCAGCATATAGCAGTACTAATAACATAATAACAATAACAATAACAATAACAATAAAGTTGGAAGGGATCTTGGAGGTCATCTAGTCCAACCCCCTGCTCAGGCAGGAAATCCTATACCAGGGGTAGGCAACCTTGGCTCTTTTATGACTCGTGGACTTCAACTCCCAGAATTCCTGAGCCAGCATGGCTGGCTCAAGAATTCTGGGAGTTGAAGTCCACGAGTCATAAAAGAGCCAAGGTTGCCTACCCCTGCCCTATACCATTTCAGACAAATGGCTGTCCAGTCTCTTCTTAAAAACTTCCAGTGTTGGAGCATTCACCGCTTCTGGAGGCAGGTTGTTCCACTAGTTAATTGTTCTCACTGTCAGGAAGTTTCTCCTTAGTTCTAGGTTGCTTCTCTCCTTGATTAGTTTCCATCCGTCGCTTCTTGTCCTGCTTTCAGGTGCTTTGGAGAATAGCTTGACTCCCTCTTCTTTGTGGCAGCCCCTGAGATATTGGAACACTGCTATCATGTCCCCCCTCGTCCTTCTCTTCATTAAACTAGACACACCCAATTCCAGCAACCGTTCCTTCCATGTTTTAGCCTCCAGTCCCCTAATCATCTTTATTGCTCTTCTCTGCACTCAGAGAACTTGACACACAGGAAGAATTTATTAATCTAAGAGATTAATAATGAAGAGTTTGACAAAGGTACCAATGATCTGGAGATATGGTAGGATCACCTTTCCAGGTGGACTTTCAACCACCATCTCTCTGGCACATGTAGTCCTTGACTTATGACTTGAGCCCAACCTTTCTTGCTAAGAGAGACAGTTGTTAAGTACGTTTTGCCCCATTTTATGAGCTTTCTTTCCACAGTTGTTAACTGAGTCACTGCAGTTGCTAGGTTAGTGACATCATTGTGAAGTGAAACTGGCTTCCCCCCCCCATTGACTTTGCTCATCAGAAGGTCGCAAAAGGGGATCCCATAACGTGACCTGGGTCACTGCAATCGTCATCAATATGAACCAGTTGCAAAGCATCCAAATTTTGATCACGTGACCAAGAAGATGCTGCAACGGTCGTGGGAAAAATGGTCATAAGTCCCTTTTTTCAATGCTGTTGTAACTTTGAATGATCACTAGATGAATGGTTATAAGTTGAGGACTGCCTTTTCTATAGTTTGGATTCCTGCACTGAGCAGGTTAACAGGATTCTCTGTGATCCTTTCCACTTTTATGATCCCCTGATTGGAACCTTTATAGTTTTCAAGAAAAAAAAAACATTTCAGGGGAACTGAGGACTATTGAAGCTATGAATTCTAGGTTAACCCTCACCCAGGTGCCCCATGTAGTTATTCTGTCGACCTTCAGAGAACCGCCTGAAGTTTCATTGTTAGTCACGTCTCCCAAAGCCGAAGCCAGCCTTCACAAGCGTTCTCGCTATTGTGCTCAGCCTTTAAAGATGAATTTATTTAATTCTCAGCCTAATCTGAGTTCTCAAAGATAAACATTGTCAGAGGGAATGCATTAAGGAAGCGAGAAACAAAACACTCGAAGTAACAATGAAGCGGTGATTTTTTTAAAAAGAAAAGGAAAGGAAAGGAAAGAAAAAAGACATTCAACGCAGATACGTGCTGCCGAAGCTTTCCTGCTTTTTGCCAAGAACCGGCGGGCAACTTTTTCAATCACCAATTAAAGGGAACGTGCTGTTTTCCTTTAAATCAATTTTCCAACGTTTGCTTTTTCCCCTCTCTGAAACACAGCGGCCTTGTCCTTCAATCCTTGCTGGTTCTCAAGAAAGATGTCTGTCTGGGAAACTTGAGATCGCTGATCACTCATTAGAGAAAGATGAGGGAACATGAATGATCAAAACACTTATTTTAGTGGGGTTGGCTTTCTATTTTATTGTTTTGGGAGGGTTATGTCTGTGTGTATGTATTGTACAGTAGGTGTGTGCCTGTGTCATGCCTGGCTGGGGAACAGGAGCAGAGGACACATAAAGTGCCTGAAGTAAAGAAAGAAGTTAAGGACTTATGGAGCAATTTTGTCCATCTATGTGCTACTGAAACACTTGTCCCAACATGTTTTTTTTCAAGAGACGACTGGACTTTGTTTTTTTCTTGAAGACGTTTCGCTTCTCATCCAAGAAGCTTCTTCAGTTCTGATTGAATGGTGGGGAATGGAAGGATTTATATTCTTTGCAGTCATCTGGTTGTTAGTACTCCCTCTGAGAGTCATTGAGACCACTCGGAGGTTTATCTGTGCCCTCAGGGTCACCTGAATAGAGCAAATGGGTGTGGAGCCTTTTTGGAACTGCAGAAAGGACTGTATTGTAGACAGGAGATAGGTGGTGTCGTGTCCCTCCCCCTGTGTTGAGAGAGGGCTGTTCAGTCTTAATGTAGACGGCCTCTTTGACCCCTCTTTCAAATCACTAGTCCTCTCTGCCCAGAATGTGGACTTTGCTGTCTTCAAAAAAGCGGCCTTTATCTTTCAAATGCAGATGGAGTGCTGAGTCTTGTCCTGATGGGTTTGTTCTCTTGTGTTGTGCCATGGGTTTGTGAAGTGGTTGTTTTGTTTCTCCAATGTACAGATCTGCACATGGCTCACTGCGTTGTACTGTATATACCACATTGCTCAGTTTGTATCTGGGTGTTTTATGCTTCTGCCTTAGTGTATTCTTGGGTTTAAAGTATGTTGTGTTGGCTGAATATCTTCCTGAGCTTTTCAGATATTCCTGCAACGTACGGAATGAGCACATTTCTACATTTATTGTTCCGTTCTTTGTCTGTTATGGAGGAGCTCCTGCTGGCTCTTTTTTTTTGGATTTAAACCATGCCCTGGATGACTGGTAATCTCCATAGACATACTAAAACACGTGTGCCTGTCTATTTGTAACCTTCAGTTGGATGACACGGTGCATCATAGGGCAACCATTTTTGAACCAAGGTATCTCACATGGACTATCTTACAGAATGCAACCAAAACATTGTCCCAGGCTTTTAACAACAACAACAAAAAAAGCAGCAAAATCAACCTCTCGATTGGGGAAACGTTTATCTGGATGAGGGGGACGTCCAACTTTGGCAGGTTGGCACCTTTAAGACCTATGGCAAGCTGGGAAATTTTGGGAATTGGAGTCCACAAGTTTTGAATAGGTTGATCCTCTCTTTTCTGTGACTATCCCTCAAATATTAGAAGACTGCTATCATGTCACCATTAGCCCTTCCCTTCAACATACCCAATTCCTGCAACCAGTGCTTTTTTTGTAAAAAGAAAGGTGCCGGAACTCACACATGTCATACAACCCACTTTGCCTACCCTACAAGGTTCCATCCAAAAAAGGTGCCGGAACTCCGTTCTGAGCGTTCTATGAGAAAAAAAGCCCTGCCTGCAACTGTTCTTCATATGTTTGAGCCTCCAGTCCCCTAATCATTTTTGGTGCTCTTCTCTGCATTCTTTCCAGAGTCTTGACGTCTGTTTTGTATTGTGGACACAGTGCTCCAGTCATTCTCTCCTGGTGATTGGCCCAAAGTCAATCACTTGGCTTTCATGCCTAAGACAAGATTAGAACTCACCATCTCCTGGGGATTGGCTCAAAGTTACCCAGTCAACTTTCATGCCTAAGGTGGGACTAGAACTCACAGTCTCCTGGTGATTGGCTCAAAGTCAGCCGGCTTTCATGCCTAAGGCGGGACTAGAACTCACCATCTCCTGGGGATTGGCTCAAAGTTACCCAGCCAACTTTCATGCCTAAGGTGGGACTAGAACTCACAGTCTCCTGGTGATTGGCTCAAAGTCACCCAGCCAGCCTTCATGCCTAAAGCAAGACTAGATCTCACAATTTACTGGTGATTGGCTCAAAGTCAGCCGGCTTTCATGCCTAAGGCGGGACTAGAACTCACAATTTACTGGTGATTGGCTCAAAGCCACCCAGCTGGCTTTCATGCCTAAGGCGGGACTAGAACTCACTGTCTCCTGGTGATTGGCTCAAAGTCAGCCGGCTTTCATGCCTAAGGCGGGACTAGAACTCACAGTCTCCTGGTGATTGGCTCAAAGTCACCCAGCCAGCCTTCATGCCTAAAGCAGGACTAAATCTCACTGTCTCCTGGTGATTGGCTCAAAGTCAGCCGGCTTTCATGCCTAAGGCGGGACTAGAACTCACAATTTACTGGTGATTGGCTCAAAGCCACCCAGCTGGCTTTCATGCCTAAGGCGGGACTAGAACTCACAGTCTTCTGGTGATTGGCTCAAAGCCACCCAGCTGGCTTTCATGCCTAAGGCGGGACTAGAACTCACTGTCTCCTGGTGATTGGCTCAAAGTCAGCCGGCTTTCATGCCTAAGGCGGGACTAGAACTCACAGTCTCCTGGTGATTGGCTCAAAGTCACCCAGCCAGCCTTCATGCCTAAAGCAGGACTAGATCTCACTGTCTCCTGGTGATTGGCTCAAAGTCAGCCGGCTTTCATGCCTAAGGCGGGACTAGAACTCACAATTTACTGGTGATTGGCTCAAAGCCACCCAGCTGGCTTTCATGCCTAAGGCGGGACTAGAACTCACAGTCTTCTGGTGATTGGCTCAAAGTCAGTCGCTTTCATGCCTAAAGAGGTACTTAGCCCATGTCTTAACCATTAGACCAAACCGACTCTCTCTTGTGGCTGGCATCAATGGCCTAGATTTCATCTCTCCAGAACGACTCCTACACATGTGTGCCTTCATCAGTATGTCAACTTTGAAAGCGATTAAAGCAGCTGGCCATCTCCAGACGACACCCTGTGCTACCCACAGCCTTTTTCTTTCCACTTTCCTCTTGCACTAAGCACCCCTGGATTCCAAGCCTATGGGCCAGATTGGGGTGCTGCCAGAGGAAAGAGCAAAGCCGATGCCCAATCCATACTTGAAAAGCTGGCATTGTGAAGCATTGTCTTCTACCTGCCATGCCATATGGTCTGCCCGTACCGAGCCAACCCATTAAAACAGATGGACCGGGTTGGGATCTGAATCCTAATTAACATAATCTCACTGGCTTCAAATTGAAAGGAGGGTGAGGAAAAGCATTGGGTGGGAGATAATTCTTTTTTCCCCAGATGCAGACAAAATCCAGGTTCGGGTATAGGCAGACCAGCAAGAAGAAGGCCTGTACAGTCAAGGACACGGAGAAAAAGATGTTGAGAGTTTGGGGGAAAAAATTCAGAGAAGAGCAACTAAGATGATCCAAGGCCTGGAGACTAAAGCATACGAAGAACGGCTGCGGGACTTGGGTTTGGCCAGTCTAAAGAAAAGAAGAAATAGGGGAGACATGATAGCAGTCTTCCAGTATCTGAGGGGCTGCCACAAGGCAGAGGGGGCCAGGTTGTTCACCAGGTTGTTCACCAGAGCACCAGAGGGAAGGACGAGAAACAATGGTTGGAAACTGATCAAAGAGAGAAGCAACCGGGAATTGAGGAGAAACTTCCTGACAGTGAGGACAATCAACCAGTGGAACAGCTTGCCACCAGAAACTGTGGGCCCTCCATCACTGGAGATTTTTAAGAAGAGGCTTGTCTGAGATGGTGTAGGTTCTCCTGCTTAAGCGGCGGGCTGGACTAGAAGACCTTCAAGGTCCCTTCCAGCTCTATTCTATTCTATTCTATTCTATTCCATTCTATTCTATTCTATTCTATTCTATTCTATTCTATTCTATTCTATTCCATTCCATTCCATTCCATTCCATATTCTATTCTATTCTATTCTATTCTATTCTATTCTATTCTATTCTATTCTATTCTATTCTATTCTATTCTATTCTATTCTATTCTATTCTATTCTATTCTATTCCATTCCATTCCATTCCATTCCACTCCACTCCACTCTACTCTACTCTACTCTACTCTACTCTACTCTACTCTACTCTACTCTACTCTACTCTACTCTACTCTACTCTACTCTACTCTACTCCACTCCACTCCACTCCACTCCACTCCATTCCATTCCATTCTATTCTAAAAAGCCGAGAAGAGAACAGGGGTTATGACCGTTAAAAAAAAAAAAGGAAGAGAGAGGATGATTAGCACCTTGCTTCCTTCTTCCTTTTGTTTGTTTTTTTCCTAATCCTTTTTTTTTAATGAAGACAAGCCACTTTAATTGTCCTTTCTGACTGAGGCTAAGCCACTTTGCTGCAATCCCCTTTTGGTGAAATTAGCATCAGCGTCTTCAAGATAATGAGGTTCTCCTTGCGTGTCTAAGCTGTTGAAGGAAGCTAAAAGGCCATGCAGAAGACAGATCGCCCTGGGAAAAAAGGCCTACATAAGTGGCCACAAACAGTCGTGGCTGACTTGATGGCATATAATCAGTTATGGTTCAATGCCGCAGCATCCCTGTTCAGAAAGAACGTAAGAGAAGTCCTACAGGAGAAAGGCAAGCCCACTGTCAACGCTGCTAACATCAGATGTTTTTGCATTGACAACAGATGGAAATGTAGCCATCCTTTTCCCTTTCAGAGTTAGATGATGCTGGGGGTGGGTGGGATGTGAATGAGAGTCTAGCTAGACATAACATAGAGTGAGAATCAAGGTTATTGAGCTCAGAGCTGATAAAGAATTGGCGGGCTGGAGAACTGGAGAGGAAGCCCGCGCTTCAAGCTAATTGGGGAATGTGATTTATGACTGTTACTTGGAGGAGGGAATTGTGCTTTAATACTATGTGCCCAGGGGAGGGGAATTCAGTTTTTGGCTTCGATTATCCAGTGCCGATATTATGCTACTCGAATAAAAAAATATTTAAGGTAAACAATGCCTCAAAGTTCTTTTGAAGAGTTTCATCTGTCGGAAGCATGACACCACTGCTTTGTGTCTTATAGTAGCCAATCAGAGGTACAGGATGTCCGCAACTTGCCACCACAAAGGAGACCAGAATTTCTGTTGCTAAGCAAAGTGGTTGTTAAGTGAGCTGTGCCCAATTTTAGAAACTTTTTTAAGCGGCTCACTCCAGTGAATCAGGCAGTGTTGGAGATGTTCTACTCCAATTCCCTGCTCAAGCAGGAAACCCTATACCATTTTAGATGAATCAGTAAATCTCTTCTTAAAAACTTCCAGTTATGGAGCAACCACAACTTCTAAAGACAAGTCGTTCCACTGATTAATTGTTCTCACCCTCAGGAAATTCCTCCTTAGTTCCAGGTTGCTTCTCTCCCTTGATTAGTTTCCATCCGTTGCTTCTTGTCCTGAGTTCAGGTGTTTTGGAGAACAGCTTGACTCCCTCTTCTTTGGGGAAACCCCTGAGATATTGGGACACTGCTATCATGTCACCCCTCATCCTTCTCTTCCTTAAACTAGACATACCCAATTCCAGCAAGCGTTCTTCATATGTTTTAGCCTCCAGTCCCCTGGTCATCTTTCTTGTTCTTCTCTGCACTCTTTCTCCTTTGAAAGAATCTCTAAAACAACGTCTCTTTCCTCAAATAGAAAAACAACCAGTAGGGAAGAAATGCAACATTTCGCGGTCCTGCATTTTTAAAAATCTCAACCGTTTACTTGTGCAAACTCAAATCTTGCATCCCTTGCAAACTGTGATGGAATAATGCCAGCTTCTTCAAAAAAAAAAACGGTGCATTCTTTTGGGAAATGCTATCCTTGACATCCCCAATTATCCTCTCTTTAAATGAAATTCACACAGAAGAGTCCTGATAACATATTCTGGTTTAACGTTCATTTCTTTGTACATGCCGCCTGCACGATGGACTCTAAGACAATTAGGAAGCATATAAGCTAATGATAAATGTTAGCTTTTGGAAATGGAATTTAAGGAAATGAGCATAATCTGATTATACAGGTTCAAAAGAAGCATTCTGGGCTATGTTTGATTAGAGGTTGTGTTTTTTTTTTTTTCCCGCGCATCTATGCTGATAGGTGGCAAGGAAAGAAAGAGTATTGCATAGGCTTATCTTCAGGAACTAGCTGATGAAGCTAAACCAAATTTCAGTTCCTCTGCTGCCTTTTTTTTTTAAAAAAAGAGTTTGAACAGATCCAAGGGTGCGTAGGTGTGAAAATTCTTTTGGGAATCCCTCATCTTGTAATGCAACACAGTCTGAAGCCTTGTAGTCAAGGTTCTGCTTTGCTGGCGTTTGGGTCTCTAGAGAAGACATTTCAAAGATGACTAATTTTGGAATGAGAGTTTTTGGTGATACTACAAATTCATGAATCAGGTATCCTGAAAGGGCAGGAGGAAGGGAGGGAGAGAGGGAGAGAGGGAAAGAGGAAAGAAAACAGGGAGGAAAGGAAAGGAAAGGAAAGGAAAGGAAAGGAAAGGAAAGGAAAGGAAAGGAAAGGAAAGGAAAGGAAAGGAAAGGAAAGGAAAGGAAAGGAAAGGAAAGGAAAGGAAAGGAAAGGAAAGGAAAGGAAGGAAGAAGGGAGGAGGGAGGGAGGAGGAGGGAGGGGAAATTGAAGGAAAGGAGGAAGGAAAAAAAGAAGGAAAGAAAGAAAGAAAGAAGGAGGGAGGGATGGAGGGGAGGGGAGGGAAGAAGGAAGGAAGGAGAAGGAAGGAAGGAAGGAAGGAAGGAAGGAAGGAAGGAAGGAGGGGAGGGAGGGAGGGAGGGGAAATTGAAAGGAAAGGAAAGGAAAGGAAAGGAAAGGAAAGGAAAGGAAAGGAAAGGAGGAAATGGGGAGGGGAGGGGAGGGGAGGAAGGAAAGAAGGAGGCAACTAAGTCTGGGATTCTTGAATTGCTGATTGCCCAATTTCCCACCTTGGCAATTTCAGATGTGTGAATTTGTCTATGGTTGAGAATTCTGGGATTTCAATTCCTGATCTCATGGAAGTAGCCTTGTTAGATATTAAGAGGAACTACCAACTAATGGAATAGGCTACCACGTGAAGCATTGGTTTCTCTTTTGCTGGAGATCTTCAAACAAGGACTAGCTGGTCATCTCTCAGAGATGCTATTATGGATTTCTAACATGCAGAATACAGAGTACAGAACAACAGAGTTGAAAGGGACCTTGGAGGTCTTCTAGTCCAACCCCCTGCTCAAGCAGGAGACCCTATACCATTTCAGACAAATGACTGTCCAATCTCTTCTTAAAAGCCTCTAGTGATGGAGCGGCCACAACTTCTGGAGGCAAGTTGTTCCATTCGTAATTGTTCTCATTCAATTGTTCTAGGTTGCTTCTCTCCTTGATTGGTTTCCATCCGTTGCTTCTTGTCCTGCCTTCAGGTGCTTTGGAGAACAGGTTGACCCCCACTTCTTTGTGGCAGCCCCTTAGATATTGGAACACTGCTATCATGTCACCCTTGTTCTTCTTTTCACTAAACTAGACATTCCCAATTCCTGCAACCATTCTTCAGATGTTTCAGCCTCCAGTCCCCTAATCATCGTTTTTGCTCTTCTCTGCATTCTTTTCATTTTATATTCTTTGACTAAGCAGTAACCTCTCTCCCTTTCTCTCTCTTTCTTTTTCTCTTTTTTGTCTTTTATGGACTCAAATGCTTCCTCTCCCTTGTCTGAATGTGAAGCCTGAACATTTCTCCAAGCATTGTGTCAGTGTGCATGCAAAATGCATTTACCAAACACCAACGCAGTGAACTTGTGGCAGCAAATTGACAACTGCCACCAAATGGAACTGCAAAACCTGACGGCAGCCGAATGAAAGGAGAAGCATCTGCAGACTGTATGAGGGAAATTACCAATACAATCTCAGCAATTATGATTATAGCATTGTAAATGCACTTGCGTGTAATTACAATTTGTCATTTTTTTTGTGGGATTGGGGGATGGTTGGGAATGGATAGTAAACAGGCAACTGATGCTATTTCCAAAATCAAACAATCTGCACAGTGAATAATATCCTTTATTTTAGTATAATGGCCTGCCATTCTCCTTCAATATGGCAAAAAGTCAGGAAAACCTAGCCAGTTTTGATGGCGGAAGGAATGGGAGGGAGGGGGAGATAAAAAAAATTAGCACCGAAGATTGTGGATTATTAAGAGCAATTAGAAGACTTTTAAAATGTTCTGTTCTAAAATTATACTTAAAACAGGAATGTTTTACTAATGGTAATCTTGCTGGAGCAAAAGACAATGTTGTTTTCTTTTTCTTGTGGTTTACTTTTAAACTTTTATTGTCAGGATTCCTGTGAGCTTTTGTTAAGGATTTGTGGAGGATTTACTGTGACTGGGTGAGGGAACGTGTGTGTGTGCACTTTCTTTGCTATGTGTGGCCCAAATCCAAATGCACACAACCCCTGATCCACAGTAACAGGGCTGATTTCCTCAGCTTCTTTGGAAGCCTGAAAAGATCAGTCAGGACAGAAGCGATGGCCTCTGGGTGACTATGGCAGCATTAAACAAATAAACACCGTTAAATCCGTGAAACTTGCAAGGCACGACATAGTAAGCGCATACCTAAAGGGCAGAAAACTTGCATTTACAGCACCTAGAAAGGCCATCAAATTCATGGAATTGTAGACTTGGAACGTTTGTCTAGCAGTTTCCAATATTTCAGAGGCTCTCCATAAAGAAGAGGGGGTCAACATATTCCCCAAAGCACCTGAAGGCAGGACAAGAAGCAACGGATGGACACTAATCAAGCAGAGAAGTCTCCAGAAGTTGTGGGTGCTCCAACACTGGAAGTTTTTAAGAAGAGACTGGACAGCCATTTGTCTGAAATGGTATAGGGCAGGGGTAGGCAACCTTGGCTCTTTTATGACTCGTGGACTTCAACTCCCAGAATTCTTGAGCCAGCCATGCTGAGGGGAAAGGGAGAGGTTTCCAAGCTGAGCCATGCTGGCTCAGGAATTCTGGGAGTTGAAGTCCACGAGTCATGAAGGGGCCATAGTTCCCCCATGCTGGCTCAGGAATTCTGGGAGTTGAAGTCCACGAGTCATAAAAGAGCCAAGGTTGCCTACCCCTGGTATAGGGTTTCCTGCCTGAGCAGGGGGTTGAGCTAGAAGACCTCCAAGGTCCCTCCCAACTCTATTATTCTGTTATTCTGAATCTAAGCTGCACCAAAAATCAATTTCTATTTTGCTGAATTATCCCCGGCATGTATCATCATTGGTCATTGTAGCTGATCAAAGCTTCCAGGCATTATGGATGAGACACATTAGAAGGTTTTCCATTGCTGATCAAAGGGATGTTATTAAAACCCACAAAACTTGTCTGCTTACAATTGGTGGAACTTTTCTGAGAAGAAGGAAAGTTCATTGTTAAGTTCCTTCAAAGAGATGGTTGCCAGTCTTGGGGAAAGTTCATCTAAATCACGTGGACATTTGTGGTGGAAAAAAAGGAAGGTTTCAAGAAAGAAAAATTCTTTCATCCACTTCCATTTATTTACTTATTGCTAAGCGAGAGAGCAGTTCAGTGAGTTTTGCTCCATTTGACGACCTTCCTTGCCATAGTTGTTAACTGAATTACCGTGGTTGTTGGGTTAATAGCATGGTTGTTAAGTGAATCTGGCTTCCCCAGATTGACTTTGCTCGTCAGAAGGTCACAAAAGGGAATCACGTGACCCCAGGAAACTGCAATCGTTATAAATATGAGTCCGTGAGCACGGTTGTAAATAGTAACTGTGAGAGGGATCTCGGAGTCCTAGTGGACAATCACTTAAATAGGAGCCAGCCGTGTGTTGCAGCTGCCAAAAAAGCCAACACAGTGCTAGGCTGCATTAACAGAGGGATAGAATCAAGATCACGAGAAGTGTCAATACCACTTTACAATGCCTTGGTAAGGCCACACTTGGAATACTGCATCCAGTTTTGGTCACCACTATGTAAAAAAAGATGTTGAGACTCTAGAAAGAGTACAGAGAAGAGCAACAAAGATGATTAGGGGACTGGAGGCTAAAACATATGAGGAACGGTTGCTGGAATTGGGTATGTCTAGTTTAATGAAGAGAAGGACGAGCGGGGACATGATAGCAGTATTCCAATATCTCAGGGGTTGCCCCAAAGAAGAGGGAGTCAAGCTATTCCCCAAGGCGCCTGAAGGCAGGACAAGAAGCAACGGATGGAAACTAGTCAAGGAAAGAAGCAACCGAGAACTAAGGGAAACTTCCTGACAGTTAGAACAATTAACCAGTGGAACAACCTGCCTCCAGAAGCAGTGAATGCTCCAACACTGGAAGTCTTTAAGAAGAGACTGGACAGCCATTTGTCTGAAATGGTATGGGGTTTCCTGCTTGAGCAGGGGGTTGGACTAGATAACCTCCAAGGTCCCTTCCAACATTATTATTATTATTATTATTATTATTATTATTATTATTATTATTATTATTATTATTATTATTATTATTATTATTATTATTATTATTATTATTAGTGAAAAACGGTCATAAGTCACTTTTTTCATTGCTGTTTTAACTTTGAATGATCTCTAAATGAACTGTTGTAAGTTGTACCTTAATTGAATTATCTTCTATTGGCTCCAACTCCCAACCAATCAAAGAATCTCATATTCAGCAGTAAGAGCAGAGGTGTCAAACTGCCGGCCCGCGGGCCGGATGCGTCATGCTGAAACCGCGCCCACCCCAGCTCCGGCAATGGGGAAAAAGTCGCGATACGTCGCGACACGTCAGGCGACGTTGCGAGTTTGACACCCCTGAGTAAGAGTATTGCTTAGAGCTAACAGCAGCAAACCAACAGTTTCTGGATAGATCAGAAGGATGGTTTGTTAGAGATGTAAAATACAAAAAACAGAAACCAAGATAATGACATGCCATGAATTTTAGCGAGAACAAAATAATCAACGTGCAGATGGCAGCAGTTAAAGACAGTCTGTTAGCATCTGTTGTTCTTCTCAATTTGTACAAAAAGCATATATCAGTGGAAGTTGCATCCAAAAAATGTATATTGGGGTTAATATCTTGAGAAGGAGTGGTTATTGTGTCAAAAAGAAAAGGGGGGGGGAGGAGGAAATGTAATTTTGAGAAAGTTATGTAAGAAATCCAGGAGGCTATATTCAAAGACATTGTGTATAATAAGAAATACAGGCAGTACCTCAACTGAGCCCCAAATTTCCGTTGCTAAGTGAATCATTTGTGAAGTGAGTTCTTCCCCATTTTATGACCTCTCTTGCCACAGTTGTGTTAAGTGAAGAACTGCAGTTGTTAAGTGAATCTGGTTTCCCCACTGACTTTGCTTGTCAGAAAGTCATAGAAACGGATCACCTGACTCCAAGGCACTGCAACCGTCATAAATATGAGTCAGTTGCCAAGCGTCTGAATTTTAATCACATGACCACGGGGATGCCATAACGGTCGTAAGTGTGGAAAATTATCATAGGTCAGTGCGTTGTAACTTCGAACAGTCACTAAATGAACTATGGTAAGTGGAGGACTACTGGTATGGATTTTCCTGCAGTTGAAAAAAGATTTAAAAGGTGGTAGAATAGAACAATGTGTGAAAATTAACACAAGAGAATTCCCTTGGTAAGGCCAGACTTGGAATACTGCATCCAGTTTTGGTCACCACGAGGTAAAAAAGATGTTGAGACTCTAGAAAGAGTACAGAGAAGACAAACAAAGATGATCAGGGGACTGGAGGCTAAAACATATGAAGAAAAGTTGCAGGAATTGGGTATGTCTAGTTTAAGGAAGAGAAGGATGAGGGGTGTCCCAATATCTCAGGGGCTGCCACAAAGAAGAGGGAGCCAAGCTATTCTCCAAAGCAGCTGAAGGCAGGACAAGAAGCAACGGATGGAAACTAATCAAGGAGAGAAGCAACCTAGAACTAAGGAGAAACTTCCTGACAGTTAGAACAATTAACCAGTGGAACAACCTGCCTCCAGAAGCAGTGAATGCTCCAACAATGGAAGTTTTTAAGAAGAGACTGGACAGTCATTTGTCTGAAATGGGATAGGGTTTCCTGCCTGAGCAGGGGGTTGGACTAGATGACCTCCAAGGTCCCTTCCAACTTTATTATTATTGTTATTGTTAAATAATGCAATAAGACAAAAAAAACTTGCAACACTGAAAGAGATCACATAAAGGTATACAGGTAGTCCTCAACTCACCATCACAATTGAGCCCCACATTTCTGTTGCTAGGTGAAACAGTTGTTAAGTGAATTTTGCCCCATGTTACGACTTTTCTTGCCATAGTTGTTAAGTGAATCACGGGCGTTGTTTTCGTTACACAGATGTTAAGTGTGAAAAACAGTCCTAAGTCACTTTTTTCAGTGCCGTTGTAACTTCAAATGGTCACTAAAGGACATATTGTAAGTCAAGGACTCCCTATATTCTTGTCATGAGTTAGTAAATGAGTGAGCTTTCCAAGGCTGCCAACTTTATAGGGGCATTTTTCACACTTATGACCGTTGCAGCATCCCCGTGGTCACCTGATTTACATTCGGATGCTTGACAACTGACTCACATTTATGACGGTCGCGGTGTCCCCTGGGATCATGTGATCCCCTTTTGTGACCTTCTGATGAGCACAGTCAATGAGGAAGCCAGATTCACTTAACAACCATGTGACCAATTTAACAACTGCAGCGATTCACTTAACAACCGTGGCAAAAAAAAGGTTGTAAAATGGGACAAAGCTCACTTAACAAATTTCTCATCAACATAAATTTTGGGCTCAACTGTGGTCGTAAATCGAGGGCTACCGGTAATGTTCAGAATTCACACTGATAACTGTCAAGGAATTATGCAGAAGTTATGAATGCTCCAACACTGGAAGTTTTTAAGAAGAGACTGGACAGCCATTTGTCTGAAATGGTATAAGGTTTCCTGCCTAAGCAGGGGGTTGGACTAGATGACCTCCAAGGTCCCTTCCAACTCTGTTGTTGTTGTTGTTGTTATCCAAATGAAATCAGAAGCACTGACAAACTTGTAGTTTCATATAAATAAAACTTTTATAAATATTATATAGATATATAGATATATAGATATATAGATATATAGATATATAGATATATAGATATATAGATATATAGATATATAGATATATAGATATATAGATATATAGATATAGATATAGATATATATATAGATAGATAGATAGATAGACAGTGATGGGATTCAAATATGTGGACAACCAGTTCTCTGTGTGGATGCCGCTTCCGGAAGTCCATTCTGAGCCTGGGCAACAA
Source organism: Azemiops feae (assembly GCA_023970755.1). Taxonomy (NCBI): domain Eukaryota; kingdom Metazoa; phylum Chordata; class Lepidosauria; order Squamata; family Viperidae; genus Azemiops; species Azemiops feae. The sequence continues at coordinate 533 of JALGBA010003049.1, read as the reverse complement.
AAAATTAGCTACCGGTTCTGCCGAAGTGGTGCGAACTGGCTGGGTATAGATATAGATATGGTATATATAAAGGTATATAAAGGTATAGATATAGATATATAGATATATAGATATATAGATATATAGATATATAGATATATAGATATATAGATATAGATATAGATATATAGACAGTGGTGGGATTCAGCCAGTTCGCACCAGTTCGGCAGAACCAATACCTAACTTTTTGTCAAGTTCGGCAAACTGGTTATGATAATTCTGCGAGGCTCGTTGCGCTGGTGATGCCGCCAACATGAGGCGAGTCACGCCGGTGATGACATCAATGCGACGCACGTTGTGCTGTTGATGACAACAATGCAGTGATAACGAATATGCGAGGCGCGTCATGCCAGTGATGACGATGAACAGAACTAGTTGTTAAATTATTTGAATCTACCTCTGGAGTTGGATGGATGGATGGATGGATGGATGGATGGATGGATGGATGGATGGATGGATGGATGGATGGATGGATGGATGGATGGATGGATGGA